>WTSP01005458.1:0-48946 GCA_025331215.1 Actenoides lindsayi | reverse complement strand
GCGGAGCGTGCTAGCGTCGCGGCACAGTGATCGTCGTGTCGAGTGCACTAGTGCAGACGAGCCGGGAGGGGGATGGCGTGTGGTGGGTGGGGGGGGAGAGAACATAAATTTAAACTGCTTACCTAGTGTTCCTTGTTAGGTGACCTGTAGCAGACCTTTTGTGTGTCCCATGCTGCTGCTTTCATTTTCATTCCTAAGTAGAAGCTTCAAAGTTTATCCCCGTGTCCTGTCAGAATAAAGACAGAATATAAAAATGAACAAAATTATTAAGTGATACACCAAACTAATTTATTTTTATTGGCCCTTCCTAAACAGCTATAAACTTATTTTATAATAGACCTGTCACATGTGTCACCTAAAAAGATTTTGGTGTTCTGATTACTTTCTGATCAATGACTTCAGTTCCTTTTCAACTGGTTCCTTTTCATTAGGTTTTTAAAGGAAAGGTTTCTCCAGCGTTTGTTTTTTTTTCCAGCTGACTGGTGTGAGCACTAGCAGTGCTTCTGGTGGAAAAGCACAAGGGATCTGCCCTGTCTGGTCTTGATCATAATGGAGCATTTATCTCATAGCTGTGCCTGTTGTGAAGTCCACCTAACAGAGATGAGAAGCAAAGTGAGTAGTTCCCCTGCATTTTCATTAAACTCTTCTGATTTGCAGCAGCTAAGCATAAAAACCTGAGAGGTTTCTGAAGACAGTTATTGTGAATTAATGGGGCCATTTTCTTCTGCTTTGCAGCATTGATTAGTTAAAACTAAATATTTCCTTGAAAATGAATCAAGTCATTATTATCTTGTAGGCTGGAGAAGCTGTTTCCTTCAGCTGCGTGCTGCCTTCCTAGGAGCTCCTGTAAGATCTCTTGGCCCTGCTTGGATTTTATGTGATTTGATTATTATTATTTATTTTCCCTTGTTACTCACAATAAATCCAAGAACAGTAAAGGTGGATTTTAGCAGTCACCATCCCTCTCTTTCAAGGAGGGGATGTGATAGTGTATGCAGTGACTCTTTAATACACTGACGCATCTTTTCCCTCTTCTGGTGGTGAAGCAATGAGCAGAGCAGCAGATCCGTGCACTAAAAATGACTTGCTGTCCAACCCTCAGATCCACCTGACCTGTCTGCCATTGATTCCTTCTGCAGAAAACAGGAAGGTAGTATTGCTTGCTGTTTTCAGGGTACAAGATGGTATTATGAAAGCTGACCTAAATGATTTCCATTAACATGTCTGTTGGATAAATCAGGCTTTCACAGTTCCTGTGGAAAGTGCCTGCAGTTCACAGGAGTAAAGTATTTTTTGTTATGGAAAAGAATGCAGCCAATAACACTAATGTTTTTTAGTCAATCCAGATGTCATAATGCTTCCTGAATTATATTTAAGGTGTTACCAGACAGCCTCCCTTGCCTGACATTGCCCACATGGAGCATCAGTCTTCCTCCTACCCTACACCCAGTGAGGCATGCTTTGCATGAGCCTGACTGGGAATGCAGAGCATGCAGGAGAGACTGGGCTCAAAAATGACAAACTACAGCTCTTATCGGGCCCACGATGGCACTTAGAGCTAAAACCACTCCAGTAATATTTTTTTGCATCCCCACATTCATCTCATTTTCCATGAAAACTATTAACAATGCAACGTTTTTCATCAGATATTTTCCCTTGGGTTAGAAATTCATTTTCTGCCCTCTTGAAATTCCTGTTTGGTAGACCCCAGGGGAGGAACACAATATCTGAGCCTGGAATACTGAAGCAGCACACGTACAATTTTCTGACAAGCAATAGGAAAGCAAATCTACTGTATTTGCATCTCCCAGAAGCTGATGCTGATGTGAAAGGCTAAAATAAACCCAAGCGATATCACAGATTTATGATCAATACTTAAGCAAGTTGTTTACTTAGTAATCAGAAAGGCTAATGATGATTGGAACTGTCTGCTGGCCTGCAATAACATTTGTATCTACTTGCATAAATGAGTTAAATCTGAAAGCACTGAATTCAGGGCCTCGGAATTACACAAAATCTTTCCTTCAAGCTGTATATGTGCTTCTGGGTGCCATAGAGGCAGCCTGTTGTTTTTTTAAACAGTAATAAGTGCATTGGAAGCAAAGCTTGCTGGAACACTTCTGCAAACAGCAATTTGAAAGAGAAATGCAATGACGAGAGCCAATCCAGAGCAGCAATTTCAGCCCGGCATGGCCATTATCTGAATTAACTGCCAAAGAGCGCATGGGCAGAGGTCCATGTTCTTGGGTTTCTACAAGTGCTGAGGTTCCCTGGAGTCTGTGTGAAGTAAGTGATGGCCTTTTTGCTTCCTCTCTTTCCCCCTTTCCCCTCCTGTTTAGCCTCCTGTGATTTCTGGGGAGTGGTTTCTAGATGTTTGCAGTGCCTGGAGATGGGGGTGGTGGGGGTGGTGTAGCCTGAGGTAGTAAATGGGGGAGTTCTCAAAATCCTTTAGGGCTTCTTTTCAATCTCTGTGCAGTTTGTACCTGAAACTAGACTAATGCTTAAGGAAATAACTGTAACTTGTAAGAAAGAGCAGAGAGGTGACCAGCTCCAACAGCAGTATGGCACCCGTGAGTGCTCAAACTGCCCAGGTTACACTATGTGCTTATATGAGCATTTTCCCATCTGGTTGAGTGGGATGCCCATTTCCTGACTATAGATGTTGTCCAGGTTGGATGAGTAGCTCTTGTGAAGGGTCTTCCTGGGGTTTAGTCCAACTAGCCCTCTCACTACAGAAGACCAAAGAGAGGAGAGACCCAGCCCTCCAGGATGCAACAAGCAGGGCTGAGCCCTGCACAAGTACAGGGACGTCAGCTCAGTGGGTGGCAGAAGAGGATACTGAGAGAAATAAGAATAAGAAATGCTGCCAACAGGTAAAGACACCCAGGCTTTGAGGCCCGTGTGTTGCAGTGTTACTCTCTGGTGAAGCCAATCAGCAGTAACCAGCCCTGGCAACAGGCAGGGGATGGCAAGGGGGATGTGCTGGGCCAGTTGCACCTGGTTGATGTCAGAAACCAGCCTGTCGTGGAATGGTCAGAGAGTAAAGTGGCTGTAAGTATGAAGCATGCATGTTTGCTACTCAAGAGGATTGTTTCCTAGAGCAGAGGCTGCTTGAAAGGAGGGAAGAGCTGGTACTCCAGGCAATATTAGGGCTGTTGCTATGGCCACAGGGAAGTTTGGGATGGGGGGGGATGACCCAAGTGCATATGGAAGCACAAAACAGAGGTGAAAAGTCAAGACAAACCCCAATTAACCATTCTGGGGGTAGTTTCTGCTGATCAGCAGCACTGAACAGCTTAACCTCAAGCTGAGGCTGTCCTGAAACCTCTGTAGAAGTTTGCCTGTGGTTTTGCTGCAAGTGAACATGGCACCTATGCCGGTGGAGCAGAAGCATTAAGGATTTTTGTGTTTCTGTGTCTGCTGTTGGTTTGGTAAAGAAGAATTTAGTAACAGAAGTGATGCAAAATTTTTTGCCTCTTTTGGTCCTCTGTGAGGTGCTACCAGCCAGACTGGTACAGTCCTTTGTTCCAGTGCAGGGGGCTTGGATGTAGCTGGTTAAACATTTTTTATTTCCATGTATTACTCACTGTAAGATTTGAATATTTTATCTCAGGCAAGTTCTTGACATTCACTTACATTCACTTTCTCTTCCTTTCCCTTTCCTCCCCCACAGCCCTGGGAACAACTAAGGTGAAAACATGAAGTCAGTATCCAAATCAGCTGCTGCAAGCAAGGAGAGGGAGAGATGCTGGTGGAAACTGGCTGTAATTGGAAACAACTGTTGTATTGAGAAAGCAGAGCTGGGAGAGATGTAAAAAGCCCTTGTGTTTGCTTCAGAGCTTAGAAATATGTGGATAATTTATTCCTGGGATGAGAGGTGTCACTGCTGGAGAAAGGGATGCAGGCAGAGAAAACATCTTCTCTGAGAGGTTTACTTGTATTGTGTTCTTTAATCTCTATTTCTGCCGTGTGTATCATTTGGGTACTTAACAGGGGATGCATGCTCAGCTTTCAGAAGTGGCTGAAAGATGACATGTTTCCTTACAGCCAGGCATACCTCAGGACTTCAGTGACTGCTGTTGCTCCTGTAATGCTTGCGAGGGAGCTTTGTAACCAGGATAGGAGCTGGACACTCCACTTGATCCCCTGTAATCATGAGAACTGCCAAGCGGTAAATCCCTCCTGTTGTGCCAAATTGCCTTGTCACTTGTGATTGCAGAACCTTCCTTGGAGCAATGAGTAAGCAAAGGGGATTCTTAGCGAGCCCTACAGCTCTGCTGCAGTCTCTGACACTTAATATCATGGCTTAACGTATTCAGATGGAAGGCTACAACAAGAAAATAACCTCTGGAAAGCCCTGCAAGAGGCCAGCTCTAATCAGAAAGGTGGTCGTGGGTTCATGTCAAAGATCTGCTTGGCTGGAAGCTGTGTTCTCAGGAAAGGAAAGGATTCTAGAGGCTCGTTGATCTAACAGGTGGTTTCTCACATGCTTGTTTGTAGCCTTTGCTTGTTTGTGGATCTGAGACTGTTCTCCAGAATCTCCTGTAGCTGTCAGATTGAAAGTACTGTCCTGCTCAAGCCTTCGTAACAGCGTCCCAGCAAGTGCCTAGGGAAATCCCAGCTCTGTGGAAGTCAAACGGCTTGAAAAAAAGCAGAGATTTTTGTTGTGGGTCTTGGCAGCCCCTCTGTGGTTTTGTTAGTCGAGATGTTCAGAACTCTCTGCGAGAGAGAGTTAACATGTTGTTCCAAGGCAAAGTTATGACTAAACCCGGTTGCTTTTAAGCCTTTTTTGCTCATTTTTAAGGCTATCTGGCAAGCCATATAACTTCTTTCTTGCTTTTTGCTGTCTGATTTCTATGTGCCTTTAAGGGCCATGTAGGTAGCACACTGCAGGCTGTGCCTTTGCGTAAAAAAATCTGGCATTTAGCTAAGCTTGAAGGAGAGCCCTTTAGTTCTCCTCTTAATTTGCCTGCAGATGGATGCACCTCTTCTTCTGATGAGTAAAACCATAAGCACAATAGTGTTGATGCCGAAGGAAGCAAGCAAACAAAAGCCTTGAGACAACAGAGTTAAAATATTGAGCAGATTCGCCGGTTTCTCATAGAACCAGTCCAAAGGCTGTGTAGCCAGACACTGCCATCACCTTTTGCAGGAATACCTGAAGGTAAAATCATCTTGCCTGCTCACCTGATAAACATTTGTGGGGGTGCAGTTATGGTCCCATGCAACGTGTGAGGTGGGGATAGGTTGTGAGGTTTTAACCTTTCCAGAATTTGGCAAATTTTTCTTACAGAGTTTTAATATCTATTTTCTGCTAGGTCAGCTGAGGCAATCTGGTTTGGCAGCCCACTGTTTCCTGGGACCGTGGGAATGTGTGCATGTTTTCCAAGGAAAAAGATTTGGTTTCAGCAGTCATCTGATGAAGCACACACCTCATCTGTAAGCTGCCTTCATCTAACAGAAGCAAGGAGCTTGCAGCATTTACGCTGAGACATGGTGGTGCTGTGTCAGAGGACCCTGCCTCTCTGAAGGGTCTTGGGGGCTTTCTCCGGCATGCTGAAGTTTGTCTTTTTGCTGCTGACAGTACATCATGTCATTAATACATGAAGGGCTTAATGAAAATTCGTTAAACATCCCTTGTACCAGCTATTACGTTCACTTCTTCTATGAGTCAGACAATAGCGTAGACCTGTGCATTTCACATTTGCATATAGACTTGCAAATGGGAAGGTGCAAAAAATCATCAATTGTGCTCTGACTTTGCCTGGTTAAGTTAATACTTGTGGAGGAATATTACATTTGCTCAGTCATTTTTCATTACTTCGAACAAAATTTCTATTAGAAAGTCTTTAAAAAAAATTGATTTAAAAAGAAAAAAAGAAAAAAAAATTGAGTTTTGGTCCTAGAAAGACCTGGTTAACACCCTTTTAGTTTCCTAATGCTGTAGGACATGCTAGGTTGTTATCTGTTTTGTAGGACAATGAAATGGCAGGGATGGATGCTGACAGATTTGCCCCAGACCAGTCCAATGGCAGTGTCAGGCAAATGTGGGACAGTGTCATGAGCTGAGCAGGTACCACCCCAAAACTGGTGGGTACAGAGCTGTGACTCCAGCTGGCTGAGGCAGCACTTCCCCAGTGTGTATGTCTGTCCGTTCACCTCATGTCCTTTCCCTCACTGGTACCTAGGCGGCCAAGCTTTGGATATAGGTGAGTGCAAAGGTCTTCCTGCAATTACTTCTGTTGCCAGAGGAAAGGTTGGGTCTTTGCCACAGTCTGAGACTGTTAGAGAGACACAGTTGCTACCAGAGGTCTCTTGGTTAATGGGTTGTGTTTTGTGCTTTTCTGCTGGCTTCTGAAAGAAGCTTGAAGATATCTGACACCCAAGGAGCAATGGGACTGCCCCACTGATGTGTCTTTCTGGTCCTTGGACCTGTGATACCTAACAAAGGGGCACTATTTCTGCTTCTTGTTCAAATTGGCAGCTTTTCTCACAAAGCTGTATGTGCTATTTAATAAAAGGCTGAATGACCTTTATTAGGCCAGGATGTTTTTCTCTGGCAATGATGCTAGGGGAATTGCAGGTGGTGCTTCTCATTTATAATACAGTAGGGCTGTGTCACAGGAAAGGACACATTGGCTACTCAGTGTGTTATATGACCCTGGTCTTGCAGGCAGGCCACACCAGAGTGCAGCAAAGCCACTTCGTTTTCTTCGCTGCCTGTTTAACCTGGTGCCCTGGCTACCATGTCAGCTGGCTTTGTCACCCACTTAATTTCAGTGTTGCACCTTCTCCTCCTCCATTTCCTGTTATGCACAGGAGATTCATTGCAGAGAGGGCACTGGGACATCAGCCCACAGATGAGGAACAAGGGAGAAGCAGGAGGTCAGCAGCGCATGTACTGCTACCAGGAACTTCTGGCTCAGTCCTAGTGGGGCCGAGTGATTCATTTGCCCCATATAAACTGAGGGATGACTTATTAGAGGGCAATGCTAACTTAGAATATGTGGCTGTGTTTATAAGCAGACAAACGTAACGAAAATAAGTCCTTTAAAGCAACTTGTCCAACGCCTTCTGAATTTGTGTTCTTAAGGGTTGCTGGTTCCCCCTAGAGAGCCTCCTTTCTCTAGATTGATATATCTGAAAAAGGATAAAAACTCCAACCCTAATCATAATTAGCTTTAATATTCAGAAACTAAAAATCTGCCTCCAGTCAAATCTGTGGGACATTTTCATCTTCCCCAAGTCTCCCTGGTACAGTGTACCAGTGTGTACAATGTTGGCCCAGTGAGTGCACAGTGTAGATCCGTGTTCCTGATACTCGTCCCTGTTGTCTGCAGGTGACCCTGCCACTTCATCCTTGTGCTTGTGCAGACAAGCCTGGCACCTGCTAATCAAGCCTGGGACTACCTGAGAGCAGAGGCTGCGTGGAGGCCGGGAGTAGGTGTTGTGTGAGGGGGAGACTTGCAGGCGGTACTGGGAGGGCAGTCAGGTCTCTTGTGTTTCATGTGCTCGACATATGACTTTGTCCTTTTGGTTCCACCTCTTCATTTCCTACTGATGTCCCCAAACCCTGTGAATGTTGGTGGAGCTTGTTCACATTAGAAGGTAACACACTCAGGCCAAACCAGTGCGGCCTGCCCTCTCCCACACCTACCTGGGGCACCCCTGGCCCTGGGCAGGGATGGTTCTTCTGCCAGGCACTTCTGTGCTGTGACTGAGCATGACCCTGCTGCAGGTGTCCTGGGTGCCTGCCCAGGAGCTGGGGAAGGATTTTTTCAAGCAGTATGTGAAAAGGGTCAGAGCTGTTTTTCCAAAGGAAGGAAATGATAGAAAGCAAGAAATATCTCAATGGTTTGACCCTGCATTGACTGCGAGCAGCTCCAGCTCCTGGTGTGAAAGATGAAAAACTTTTCTTTCACAGGTTACAGAGTAATTGCAAAGAAAAGAGCTTTCCTGACAGTTTTAAGCAGCTGGGAAGGTGTTCACACCTCAGCTGCCATTCCCTGCTATCACATCCAGCCAGGCAGCCCCATCTGGAAGCTTGTCAGGGGGAAAGGACTCAAAAGTGTTGGGTGTGTTTGTCTGGCAAAGAGAGCCAGCTCCCTGACTGTCAGTGCAAGTGCTGTTTGTGTGGAGCAATCGCGCCCTTTCACCTCCTCCTCTCACCACAAGGTCATCTCCAGGACATGTCTCAAATGGAAGTCTTGTTTTCTCAGGTAAAAATTAATAGTCTGTAATATGCTGATTTCTACTTCTACTTTTTTTCTATTTGAAATATACCTGAAATTCTTTCACGTGCTGCCTTCACATCCCAGGCATTCAAAGGCTAAAACAGATGATAGGAGGAAACAAATTCATCAGGAATCTGGTTTGAAATCACCTTTGTGGAAACAAGCAACTAGATCAACAGCACTGCCCACAGCAGTAAAAGATGTTAGATGGCTGCATGGGATGGAAAAGTGTTTTCATTCAGCCATTCAACGCAGTGAGTCAACTGTCAATAAAACCTGTAATTTAGAAAATAATTTCCTTCATTTATGTTTGGAAGCAGGTGTGCATGACCACATATATATGTTGACTGTATGCGTGTGCCTCACCGCACCATTACTTAATTTTCTTACTGTCTTTCATCTGCATATTTGCCTCATTTTCTAATTAATCAGCATCTGTAAATATGATGAGCATGTTATTCATCTTTTCCAGGTCACTCACTCAGAGGGTAAATGGGACGCACCCTGAAAAAGCCACAAGCCTTTGACATATCTCCCTTGAATGAAGGACTAGCAACTTACCAGGCAGAAGCTTCTCCAGCTTCTCCATGGCCATTACCTTTGTGGGTGAGATATGACAAAGTAAATTTCTCTCTAAAAGTACCTTTCCAGCATCTCTTCTCAGCATCCTGGGCCCTCGGAACCCTCCTGAGACTTACAAGGCTTAGTGGTAGAAAGTTCTGAGGCAGCACTGGTCCTTTACCTTTCTCTGAAGATAGAGAGGAGTGCACTTCAGTGCTTTGCTGGGTGAGGGCAAAAAGTATGCTGCAGCTACTCAGATCATCTGATTTCTTTGAAAGTCACGTGTTGTATGCTGACAGCTACCCCTCCAAACAAGACCATTCTTTTATATGGTCAGCACTTAAGGACACAGGTAATAGCTACTGGTACAGACCTTTTAAAAAGATGGTCTAAATTATCACAAAATCCTGTGGGACTCCTACAGTTCTCTTGCAATTACTTCAAATTCTATCTCGGCTATATTTCTTACAAGAAAGTAAACGTAATTTGAATGATGAGCTAGGTATGAGTAGAATGTTTTTATGTCTTATTCTGTAACATTTTGTTTCCTTTCAGATTTTTTTGTTTGTTTTTGCCTACTGACAGATTGTCCAGAGATTGTCACTAAATTGTCTATTAAAATGCATCGGTGCCTTTTCTGAATTGATGTACTCAATTCACTACCTAGCAGCATTTGGAAACAGTTCAAATTGCATATATTTAATCTGACAACGTGTTGTCTGGTTTTCCACCTTTCTTCAGTTCCCACTGGAGTACACCCAGAATAGCTTGGTGTCATCAGCAAATCTTGGAAATGGAACTCGATTTCAGATAATGGAGAACTGTTTATGGACATCAGTGTATTCCAGCCTTCTCTTTTTCTCAAATATTCATGTAATCGTTAACTGAGAACAACACAGCTTCAATTTCAAGCCAGTGTTTAGGTGTTAATGACAAAATAGAAAGACATGCCCCACATAGCTCTGTTATCCCCTGTACCTGTGAACCCTGGTCCCACCCAAAAACCTTGAATGTTTCTTGAGTAGAGGCCACCACCTGTGCTGATGAACAGGCTGCTGGCATGCCCTTGTTCCTGGAGCCTGGTATTCCTGTCGCACAAAACACTTAAAGATTTCAAAACCAGCTGAAGAAATATTTCTGTTATTTTTCTAACCCTTAAACCAGTGGCCTAACACTTTGCCTAAGTTGCAAATATCAAAATGCTGATTATCCCATAAGGAACACTTTGTAATCCTTTTGTTATGCAGGTTTTAGTTTCTCTTGAGCTATAAAATGATGTATGAATACAAAAAGAGTTTTCTTTGTGGACCAAAAGCTGCATATTTTTATTTTTATTTTTTTTGCAGGCTTCCAAAGTTCCTTTGGACCTTATCATTTGCATTAGGGATGGGTTTTGTCACTGTCAGCTTTTCAATGGTACTTGTCATCGACTGCAATGGGTCCCACTGCTGTACATGCCCCTAGCACCTTACTGTGACTGCACAGTTTGTGGACACTTCTTAAGAAGGCTGGATTTCCTAAACACATCCAGATGAGGTATGGGTGGTGCAGCCAGCTAAACTGGTGTTTATGTACAGGTAAGTCCCTGTTTGCTTCTGGCCAGGAACAAGGCTTGATGACATGCTACAATAGTGGCAGCCTCCTTTCACGCCCAGTTTTCAGAAATAGGTTAGAGCACAGATGCTTTTTCCGCATGTCCTTGAGCAGGTCTTTCCCATGATGGGGAAACAGCAGTGGTGTCTTCAGAAGAGGCAATGGCCAGGAGTAGCAGCACCTTGTTGTAACCCCACAGACCCCTTTCACGGTCACGGTGTGTTGCGTGCTGAACATCCCTATGCTAAAGAAGAAATAACCCTCTAGCAGCACATTTTTGTGACTGGCAAAAAAAGTAGCCCATAGCAACATGAAAATGCCAGGTAAATGAAGACCTCTTGTCAAAGGCAAAGCAGTCTTGACTCAGAGAATTTAATTTAATTCATTGCCAGTTAACATAAACTTTTAATAACTGATTTGGTTGTTGAGAGGAAAAATACAATGCCAAGAGATAAAACAAACACTGAGGGAAATGCTCACCCTTACTCACCCTTCCCCAGGCTCAACTTCAGTCCTACACTTCTCCCCCCTCTTTCCTAGTCCCCACTTCCCTTCTTTTCACTACTTGTTTCAGTCTCTTGAGTGACAGGTGACACAGGGGGTTGGGGTTGGTGCACAGCAGTTTTTCTCTGCTGATCCATACCACCCAATGCTCCTTTACCTAGTGTGGGTCTTTCATGGGCTGCAGTCCTTCTAGGATCCTCCTCAGCACAGAGAACCACCTCCCAGGCATGTGTCTCCAGCCCTGTCCCCTGCCATGTGCCTCCCCTATGTATTTCCTCCAAATTTTGGAAGTCACAGCAGTAGAGAATCATTGTCCCTGTTGTTCAAATTCATTCTGATGTGTTAAAACCTTTCTTCAGACAAGGCTATGTCTCTTTCCCTTGAGCTACTGCAGGGTGTCCACACTGGCACATCTGATTTTTCCACATTGCTGATCCTCTTCAAATTTCTTTTAATGTTTCTTTTTCCACATAGAAAACCAGACCTAGGTTCTTGCTTTGATGGCCAACAGTTCCAAGCTGAACGGTTTGTGTTTTGACACACACAGAAACCTCTCTTTTTCAAGTATTCAATGCCATGCATTTTAGGTGTGTGACTCTTAAATATCCTCTCTGAAGCTTACATTGAAAGCTTGCAGAGTGTCTGCTCAACTGAAAGAGCACTTTTCTGTGGTCTCCCATTGAAAAAAAAAAAAAAAGGTGTGAATGCTGTCTGGTAAATAGAAACTGCTCAACATGTAGAGAAATACACCTGAGCCACTGTGATGTAAAAATAACCGCTACCTCCTTTCTTCTGTTCCTCTTGAAGGGACTCAAGATGCAGCAATTTGTGTATGTTGGTTAATTAGTAACTGTGTTAATAATTAGTGCAAGTTACTGCAGCACTCAAACTGAGAACTGGCTCTGAATTCTCACATGAACATGACAAAACTTGTAGCAGAGGTATCTGCCACACCATCAGGTAATAACCTATTCTTTTTGAAACATGGCCATTGGTAATGAACTCACTGACAAAGCCACGTTTCCCATCTATATGTAGAATTTCTTGACCATTTGATAACACAGGGAAGATATTGGCAGCATGTCTGACCAGGCCGGATTTCTCCAACTCTGTAGTCAGTGTTTGGGTACATGCATAAAAATGCTCCTCTTTGGTGGGTAGAGAAGTCTTTGCAGATCAAAAATGCCCCAGTCTAAGACCTCCTCTCCAGTGATCCATAAAAATGCTTTTGTAACTTATCAGACATTGAGTCTTTGAGAAGAGATCTTCAGCTCTATCTCCATGTCCCCAGAGCATTTTTAGTACAGATAGGTTGGTCTTGAATAAACTATTGTTACAAAGTATTTTGATATAAACATCCTTAAACTTGAGTAAAGCAAAATGTATGTGCGTGCTCAATGAGTGCACACGTTGTCCTGAAGCAATTGCCATCCTTATGGTGGTTCTGCTGTGACATGGAGGAGTGAGGAGGTTGCCACAGGCTGCCACTTTTACAGATGGGCTTTTCAGAGGTAGCTCCCACACATTCCACAGCACAGCAGGCAGGGTCATCTTCACTTCTAGTGTGTATCTGAAACCTCTTTCCAAATACACACCGTTGCTCATGGTTGGCCCAGTGGAAATGATCTGTGTCCCTTTCTGATGCAGTTAGCTGTCCTCAGAGGGGAAAAAAGGAGGAGAAAATGGTGGCCAGTCTGCCCTTTCTTTGCCTTGAATATGAAGTCCTGGGCAAAGCACGCTTAAACTGCAGCTACCCTCCAAAATCCTCAACAACTGCCTTCTGGATGCTGCACTGACACTGGGGTTCAGGGGATCACCATGATCTGCCTGCTAGAGGGTGGCAGGAGGCAGACCTTGCTTCCCTCTGTGCACCACTGTTATTCCACCCATAAACAATTCCTCTTCCTTGAGCTGTTCAACAGGAGCCGCTCATAGGCAGCCAACGCTGCTGCCTCCTCTGCTGGGCTGGGTGTTGGATGTGCACAGCAAGGCTAGGGTTTCACCAAGTGTTCAAGCCCCGAGTCTCTGAGATGTTGACCTTCAGCTATCAAGAGCTGGGCATTCACTTATCTAATCTCAAACTTGTTTTCTGAAACTTACCTCTGTTGAAACATGGCTTTTATGTTAGGCTCTTGTTTGAACTATTTTGTATTACTTTGGGGAAGGCTGGGCCTGTTCTCTGCTGGTCTGCGTTACTTTAGTGTAGTGCTGGTTGCTTCACCCTATTTTCTCTGGATGAGCCAGAAAAACCTAGTGGCAGGTCTTACAAAACTTAAAACTTGCATCCTCTTTTACTTTCCCTCCTGAGGATCTAATCACAGGGAAACCCTACAATATTTGGAGCAGAAGCCCAGCCTCTGCCATGTGTCTGTAGAGGTACACTCCTGTATCCTTTTTTTCAGCTGAAGAACATGTATGAAATTAGAAAAATAAAAAGAAAAAAATAAAAATAAAAAGAAATACCTCCCACACACAGATTTTCTCAGCTGTATATTAACCTCTGAGCTGTTTACTTACACATGTAATAGCTTGGGACCTGACCGTGCTGCACTCATTGAACTTCATCTTAGGGATAAAATGAAAGCTGTTTCCATGAAAAATTTCTTTGACCCATCTGCAAGCAAAGTCACTGCTGGCATTTTTATCTTGTCTTCACATCCTGCTGAGATAGCAGTGCTGAAGCCAGAAGTTGTTGAAATGAAAGGATTTGCTGTCTGTTTTGTCATTGTAAATGGGCTGTGGAAAGGAAATGTTTGAGGATGGTGTCTCCAAAAAAGTCGTCCTAGCATTAGTTTCTGATGCTAGAGCTCCAGACATCTCTCAAAATCAGCTCTCATAGCTCTTGGAGATGACATTTATGGCAGACAGAAAGAACCTTGACTTCTGTATTCTTTGCTACTAATACAAATACTTATTTTCTGTAAACTTTTGTCTAACTTTTTGGAATAAGTTTGCAGGGAGCAAATAACTAACAGATTTTTAATATTATACAACAAGTTGAGCTGGATGTAGCTATTTGCTGTTAGTTCTGCTCTTTCAGCTGCACGAGTCGTGGGAATAAATCAAACCTGTTTTGAACAGGAACACACTCTTAGCCCTTAGATATATAGAAAAGCCTTTTAAACACAAAGCATACCTTGAGAATTACTTGAGAGCACAAGTAGCAAAAAGCAGCACAGACCGGTGTGAAACATCCCATTTCTTATACCCAAGGAATGCAAGTGAAGGAGCGTTACTTAGCATTGGAATTAGCTAATGCTGACAGCTGAAGTGAAAATAAAATTGTCACCTACCACTGGAATATCTGAGATCTTAAAACATGATGTACATTGACGTCTTTGGAGTCATCTCTATCTGTCGAGCATTTGAAAGAACGGAGCTTCTTCATAAAGAAGGGGGTGGGGAGGCATATCTATTGTTCCTCTCCAGCAGCTGCTATGTGTCATCAATTCTATGTTGAAGGCCAGTTTTGCAGTTAGTGCAAACTAATGTTAACTCCATCAATATTGGCAAAAATAATAAGAACATTCTGTTTTATACTGGCAGGCTTTTATTTTGCCCCTTTCTGTCAGTTGAGCTAGCTTGTAGATGTGTGAGCTTGCAGATGTGTGCAGGGACCTTAACTTTTAAGAATTTGCGTGGCAGAGGCCATGAGGGCAACACAGATAGTGCTGCCAGAGGGGTAGCTTAGCCTGGGCAGCAAGCTGTGCTCTTATGAATACCCTACTGCTGAATCTCAGCTGTTGCCACACGAACTGCATTGTGCCATGGAAATACTCAGAACAGCAGAAGTAGCATGTCCTTTGTCGAGGCACCGGTGATTTACCAGGTTATCAATCCAAACCTACCATGATCCCATGTAAATAAGAGCAGCCAGCTGAACTGCTCTCAGCTGCGTGAGGAGAGTGAACCAAACCAGGATCTGAAACTAGGACGAAGCTGGTCTTGGTGAATACCAGACTGGTCAAACTCCACCTTCCCCAGCTGACTCCATTGATGATGTGAAAGATGGATTTCCGACAATATGAAAGGAACGACTTGTTGTATCATCATTAGTGGTTGAAGGCAAATACTCATGAGATTGAATTAAGAAAACTACTACCTTTATAATGCTACAGTTGAAGGCTCTCCAGGGAAGGCACTGACTCATAAGGCTGCTGTTGCTCATCCTTTACAGCCCAAGCAGGAGAAGGTATGACACATGCTTTGATTTGAATCTCAAGCAAGTGGGGGAGGTACCATTGTTTCGGATACTAACCTCAGTGTCAGGAACAAATTGATATGCTGATCAATTCCGGGATTTTGAGTGTGAATGCTTGCATTACTCAAATAGGAAGCTCTTTATTTTGCATGAATTTTCAAATTCTCATCTTATTTCCCCTCTTTTTTTTTTTTCTTTAAGAAAAAAAAAAGGAAAGGTTGTAAGCGGGGCAGATCAAGGAAATTTGGGGTGGGGGGCTGAGGGGTGCGGATGCGTGGAATTGACAGTTGAACCAAAACCCAGTTTTCTTGAAGTTTCTTTTTGGTTGTTTCTTTTGGTTTTTTGTTTTGTTTGGTTTTGGGTTTTTTGTTTGTTTGGTTTTTAGGTTTTTTTTTTCTTTAAAATTAACTGGGAAAAAAAGCAAACACAGAAGTCTGAGTTCTCAGAAGGCCTTTTGTGTGAAATCTATTCTGTAAGTTTTGGGGTTATTACACTAGTTAACATGGACCCATTTTCTCAGTTTATGTTAACATATATTATGCACAGGTGAAAATAGGAAGGGGCTAAAATAAACTGTTTTATTGAGAAAGCTGAAACAAACTGGTTTAACTCTTTCAAATCCTTCCCCTAAGCCCCTTGATTTTAGCAAAAAAGTGTTCTGGATTTGTGTGCTGTTTTAAGAGGGATTTGTGTTCCTCGCTGATATTATATGTCCACACCAATGCATCCAGTGTCTAGTAATAAAAAGAAAAATAAGGATCTATTTTTATAACTCTCAGAAGAATTTTCTAGAAACTTGTCCTTCTACTTTCTGGTTAATTGAAATTTCCTTCCCTTGACTCCTTATTTTCAAGGGCAAAAGCAAAGGGCATCTTCTGGGCTCGGCTCCCACACAGGAATATGCATGGTAGTTACTGCCTGGAAGTGTATTTTTTAAAGCTCTCTCCTGGCTTTTTTCAAATACAGTTGTGATTTTTTTTTTTAATTATTTACTTTTTAATTTAATCCACTGTTCTCTCATTGTTTTTATGTATGCAATTTAAACATACAAATAGCAGGGTGCAAAATAGAACCATGAAATTACTGCATAGTAGTAATTTAGGCAAATTTCTCTTAATACTGAAGCACATCCTTGCTGCTTCTCCTAAAGCCAAAAAAAGCCCCAACACCAAAGCTTAGGGTGTGTTTCACAATACCATGCTCTAGTACTAACCCCTACAAGATACAACCCCTTACTGTGTTCCACCTGCTTTGGAACAAGGGTCTCAGTCCAGGACTCTATTGTATTATGCCCTTCTTAGTCATTTACTGGTATTTGGCTACTGGAAATCAAGTGCACATCTTTTTCTGTTTTTACATAGTCATATTCTCTGAACTAAAGAGTATTACCTTGAAAATACCAGTTAGATTTTTATCTGTCCTTTGTGCTTCATTCTGGAAAACATTCCCTAATACATTCAAGTCTACCATAAATCACATGTGGTCTTAAAACTAACAGAAAACATTCTTATTCTAAGGGAAAGATTTAGATGAAATTACAATTGATGTAACATCACCCTCTATTCCCCTCACGTTTTCAATTGATGCATCTCAATGATGAGAAATGCTCTATTATGTACATTGCTTGCTTGGATTCTCCGTTTCTAGGTGTTATTTTGGGTTAAGTGCTCCTTTGGAAATCCACGTTTAGCTGTAATTTTATCATGAACCCACTCTCAAAAGTATGCAGGTCCCCAACTAATGAAAACCTCCTGCTTTGAACTCTGCTTGCTAGAGTAACTGAAAGAAGCACAATACAAATGATACTTTCTTTACTTTTTAACATAGAAACTGTGCAATAATCCATGAGGTTTTCCTTTGAACCTTGTCCTAAAACTAAAAATAATTTTGTAGTCACAGTTTTCACTCCTGCGTGCATCTGTCTATAGTGTAATGAGATGCTGGCTACCTACATATGAAAACCCAGGTTATCATTCTGCCTAGGTGGTCTTATTTGACTTAGGCCAATATAGATGTCAAACCTTGTAATGGAAATACTTTGCTTGCACTGCTGCAAAAGTGTCCCTGCAGAGAACTGAAAAGAAACGGTAAAGCCGAGCTAGTCTAACATGCTCTGCTTTGTAAGGGGCTCTGCTGCTTGGGAGCAGTGACATCTGTTTAGTGCAGGGTCACTTTTATTCCCAGCCAGATCTTTAACAGCCAGAACAACACACATGTCTGCATGGCATTGCAGTCAGCCTAGAAAATACTTATGGATGTGACCTGATTCTGCATCTCACCCTGATAGACACACAGAGACACATTTCACATGGGTGAAAATCATCCTCTCACCTGTCCCCAGCACGTCCAGAGGTGGAGGGTCTACAGTCCCCTTGCTCCAAGCAATGTACACATTCACAGAATCACAGAATGTCTTTGGCTGGAAGAGAACTTCAAGATCATCCACTCCAACCTGAGACCCCCAACACCACAAGCTCACCACTAAACCATGTCCCTGAGTACCAGGTCCACATGTCATTTAAATGTCTCCAGGGGTGGCAACTCCACCGCTGCCCTGGGCAGACCATTCCAATGTTCGATAACCCTTTCGGTGAAGAAATGTTGCCTAATATCCAGCCTGAACCTCCCCTGGAGCAGCTTGCATCCATTCAGTCTGGTCCTGTCACATGTCACAAGGGAGAAGAGGCTATCCCCTTCCTCACTCCAACCTCTTTTCAGGTAGTTGTAGAGAGCAAGAAGGTCTCCCCTCAGCCTCCTCTTCTCCAGACTAAACAACCCCAGCTCCCTCAGCTGCTCCTCACAGGCCTTGTGCTCTAGGCCCTTCACCAGCCTCGTTGCCCTTTTGCTCCAGCACTTCTCTGTCCTTCTCATAGTGAGGGGCCCAGAACTGAACACAATATTCAAGGTGTGGCCTCACCAGTGCCGAGTACAGGGGGACGATCACCTCCCTCTTCCTGCTGGCCACAGTGTCTCTAATACAAGCCAGGATGCCATTGGCCTTCTTGGCCACCTGTCCGCACTGCTGGCTCCTATTTAGTCAACTATCGATCAACACCCCCAGGGCCTTTTCCAAATTTCAGCTTTCCAACCACACATCCCCAAGGTGGTTATGACCCAAATGCAGGACCCAGCACTCGGCCTTTTTGAACCCCATGCAATTAACCTTGGCCCACTGATCTAACCTGTCCAGGTCCCGCTGTAAAGCTCCTCTTTAGGATGAGGCCTTGAGCAATCTAGTCTAGTTGAGAGGCATCCCTGCCCAAGGCGGGGAGGTTGGATTAGATGATCGCTGAGGTCCCTTCCAACCTAAGTTCTTCTATGGTAGGTGAACAGCTCCTGAATTGTTCTGTCTGGATAGGCAGGAACACAGTGGCATTAGATAGCAGGAGTCCCTGATGTAGCAGAAGTCTCTTGATGCCTGGGAAGAATAGCGAAGTAGTGAACAGAGATTTTAATTGTCACTGATTTTTTTTTTTATTTTTTTATTAAAAAAAAAACCAAACCCCTTTACCTTTTGAAAATTAAAATTGCTTCTCTAGGCTGACCTATCACACTGTACGATATCCTTGATATTCAGTCTCAGTAACTGACTTGTCTCAGTGGCTAAATTAGAAAGCACTGCAAATAAATCATGTGCTATGCCGAGAGCACTTCTGTCTGTCATGATCAAAAATGTTGTGATACAGGTAATGGATTACTCCTCCTCACTGGGTGTAATCACTGCGAGCATCAGCAGCCACAGCACATGATGTGACCAGTAGAAATGCAAGCCTTGACCTAATCAGCCATCAGTCCCAACGCTGCAAGGCTAGTTTTCAGGCTATGAGAAACAGTCTGTGTGGAGCAGTTGGTCTGAGATCCTCGCTTTGTTTTGAAATTCACTCTGAAGCACTCAGCATAGCTGACAAACAAGATCATTTTCTGGGTGTGGTTCTTCAGGATTTGGGAAGGACAACTGCAAAGTTCTCAGGGAAAGCTTTTTTAGAGTGCTGAATATTGATGAACTGGTAAATTGTTTTGACTAGTCCGTTGGTGACAACGGTGCTTTTGAACGATGCACACCCACAGCCCAGAGCTCCTCACTTGCCATGAATGAGAGTGCCATGAGTGGTTTATGTCAGAAGGTTTGCTCTGGGAGTCAGTGGGGCATCATTGCTCCACTCCACCCTTCCCTCTGGGTTTCTGTGAGTTGAGGGGAGAGAAGCAGCAAAAAAAAAAAGCGAGAAAGGAAAAGCAGCAATCCAAGAAACCAGTCAGGTAGTTAATACATAACCAGATTTACACCAGAAAAAGGGAGAGAGCCAAGACATATACATATGGCTCTGGATTACTTCCAGAGTTTTCTGAAGACCAGGAATGCTGTTGCTGTTCACTGACACAGCTGACCTGGGCCTCTGCCAGGGAAGGGGGCAGGCACAGGATGGGGAGGTGTGCGTGTGTGTGTTTGTCTTTCCCTCCTCAGTATGAAATATGTCCTCTTTGCCATTGGCACTGCTTGTGACTGTGTCTGTTTGCAAAATCACCATCTCCCCTGTGGAATGATGAGGTTGTCCAAAGCCCAAGTCTGAAGGGATGGGCTGCTGTGTTGGGTTGGGTTTTTTTTGCTTTTTGGTGCCTATGAGGAAATGCTCTAAATATGTTTTTTGTTTCTATAGTAGCAATTTCTGAAATGTCTCCTGGTTTCCATTTGTGTATGGCTATAGAGTACTTTTAATTCCCTCTATTTGGTAGCCTTTCGCAGGGTCTGATCTGCACCCAAGGACTGAAAACCTTTTGAAAATGTTGTGTCATCCTACAAATAGTCCCTAATAGGTATAGTACCTATTTAAACCACAATGGTTTACATTATATTTAATAACTTATGAAAAGTAACTGGTTCTTTCTGAGATAATTTACTGCTGATGCAACCACAGAAAGGATTTATAAGGGCAGGTTAAATGTGTGTGTAAATATATATAAAATAGCTAGATACAAATACACGTTTCTGTGAATTTTAGAGCATTAAAAACATATTAAAGTGTTTAGAAAAAAACCAAGCTTTGTGATGTACAATGCCTTCTTCAGACAAGCTGATATTGTTGAAATTATGTTTTCACTGCTCCCCAGGCGTCTTGAAGTCCTCTTGGAGTTCAGGGCATGGGGACAGTGGCAGAGGGGTATGTGCTAGGAAGTCTTGCATCTGCCACTGTTTCAGTGAGTGCTTGCGTGTCATACCTCAGTTGGCAAAGGGACAATTTTTGCTTGTAGCAGTTTGCTGTGTGCCGTTCAAAACAGCATTGCTATTCTGTGCATGATCAGCTCAAACGTGCTCAGTGCCACATCTATCTCTAACTCACATAAGTGTTTGTTCTCAGCACTTGTCACCTGTGGCCTGGACTGAGCCACCTAAAGACAGCCATGGACAGGCAGTGATGTGGTGGCTGGCTAGGCTCCCAGGGCTGTTCCTCGTGGAGAGCAGCGTTTCAGCATGCTCCCGTGTGCCTTTTGGGAACAGGGATGTGCTCATGTTGAGTCTAGTCCTGTCTCCACTCCCAGTTGACTCTGTGTGGTGAGGGAGAAGTCAGGACTTGCTTTCTGCCTTACATTCTGCCTCTTCTCAGATACCAACCCAATACACAGAAAATGGGAGCAAGTATTTATATTAATGTCACTGTGGAACTGCATTGTCCCTCTGGCAGAACCACCTCACCTACGGTGTGGGCTAGGGAAACCCAGAGAAGTTCTAGGTTGACTAGGAATATACAATTTAAAAAGAATCAGACTCAGTTAACTATGATGTCACTTTATGGCGGCCAAGAAGGGAGTTTGGATCTGTCTGAACAGTACCTCTTTGTAAGAAGATCATTCTGGGTGAAGTAGCATTATTGCTCTTGTCCAGACCCAATCAGCAGGGCTCAGAAAGGCTGGCTTGCTACTTTTCTCCCCATTACACCCAGTAAGAAGCAGCCCGTTCCCTTTCAGTAGCAGTGTCCTGAAAGGGTAACATGCACAGTGTTTCTTACTCATTCCTATCTGTTTAGCTAATGAGAAGCAGTCCTTCTCTTCATGGTCTTAATACCTACACACTAAGAGCAAAACCAAACCTAATGTTAACGACTGCACTACGTTAAATGGTGCATTAAGCTACTGGAGGTCACTTGATCAAATGCAGGCTGAACTTAACATGTTGAAATGTGCCTCCAAAGCTCTGCAGAGACCCTTCTAGAATCTTTGTTTTAGCAAATAGGGGAAAGATGGCTTAGATTACCAATGCCTCTAGTGCCAGCAAGTTTTTTTCTGGCCAGACTGCACTGCAGAAACTGTTGCCCCACTCATTGCTACTCAAGTAACTGATCTGACATACAGCAACTCTTTGAAAGTACACAAGCT
This sequence comes from Actenoides lindsayi, assembly GCA_025331215.1. Classification (NCBI taxonomy): domain Eukaryota; kingdom Metazoa; phylum Chordata; class Aves; order Coraciiformes; family Alcedinidae; genus Actenoides; species Actenoides lindsayi. The sequence goes on along the minus strand of WTSP01005458.1, from coordinate 27,484 downwards.
TGGAACTTGTTGTTCCTAACACGACCTAAGCAGGATGACAAATAGCACTACCAGATATGTGAAAATCACCAGGAAAATTGTTTTCGTGAATATTTAGACCTCTGAGAAGGACTCTCATAGACACGCTCTGTTTCATGCACTTACCTTGCTAGAACATAGATTGGAGGCACAGTTCCATGGCACTGGCCCAGCCAAGACCTAGAAGCAGTGTTCTTCTGTGACCAAGGACAGCTGCTCCCGCTATCAGCCAAACCTGGTCACTAGGGAGCATTTAAGTAGCTGTAACCATAAGGAACTGAAATTTATCTAGTGACAGCAGTGTTTCATTTCACGTCGGATTGCTTTGGAGTTGGAAGTTCAGCAGCACTGGTTAGAACAGGGGTGATACAGTTATTCCTGTGTTTCTAGAGAGGAGCATGTAGTGTGACACTAGAGCGTTAGAAGTGTAGAAGAAAGGGGAACTAGGGGAGGAGAGAATTGAGAGGAAGAAAAACACTTTGAGTTTATTCCCTGTATTAGAGGCAATGTTCATAAAATACCCAGTGCTTGAACTCTGAGTATGTGGTCAGAATTTCCTCTCACTTCTGTATGACCTACTGCACAAACATTGACTTGTTGATGTATAATAGCTGCCTTCAAACAGGATATTATTCAGCACTCTCAAATAATCTAAAGCTCCTTTGAACTAGTCAGGTTAATCCCCATCACCTGCGAAAGAGGAATAAAAAAATAAATTGTTCACAACCCATCACTTCTCCAGTAAAGTGCCGCAGACATTTGCAACTGTTAATGTGGCTGGAATCAATTAAACTGCGGTGCCATTCTTTTGGAGTCTTAAAGTATGTAGCTTTTAAGGTTGGGCTTAAACATGGAAGTGGCATACTTTTCTCAGTGTGAATCCACAGCACTGCGAGGGGCTGTGACTTAAGGTGTTTTGGACCAATAGAAACTTGTTTAGAAAATAAATCCGTTAAAGGCAGGAAGGAGAAAATATTTCCATTTAAAGGAGAGGACTTGGTTACATGGGGTTTGATCATACCAAGCATACATCATCTAGGCCAGGTCACCCATAGCCAGGTTTTCCACCTGCCAACAATTAACCTCCTTCCTGTAAACTGTATAAGCCCTTTGGTAAGACCTTCATAACCTGTTTTTCAGCGTTTTGGTGTGTGTTGGAGGGAGGCAGGAGAGAAGAGTGTGCTAGGAAAACATATTCCCGAATAGAGAGGGCTGTAGGGTCAATCACTTCCCCAAAAAAAGGATGGAGAGGTGGAGGAAAACAGTTTTCTTTTTGATTAGAGTCAATAGAAGTTCACGCATTTTTTCCTTTGAGATATTCCCTGCTTTTTGGAGGTGACTACACAACCTAACTGACCTCTCTGGTATGATCACAGGATGGAGAACAGGTATACCTACCAGTTTCAAGCCTTTTCTTGGGCATGTTCACTAGGAAGGCGGACTTCCCAGTTACTGAGAGGGTCTCTGCTGAACCATGCTTTTGTCATGAGGGAGAAATACTTTATAGGCAGCCCTCTGAAGCTGCTAGATCTACTACTGGCTTTTCTCCACTATTCCCGACCTCCCTGCTTCCATCTGTTCTCCAAAATGTGCTTTTGAGAGGTGAAAGGGGATACTTTTGTCTGTGTATTTTGCTGTCAGTGATCACAGCAACAGCTAATCCCACACCATTTAAAACACGATGATGCCAGTTGTATATTTAACAGCCTTCAAAGTCACTATTAGGACATTTCCTTTGCCAACGAAAAGACTATAAATGCTTGTAAGACAGCTTTGGAGGCAGGTGTATAATGTGCTGGATCTGAAAAGAAAGCGTTTCATTTTCAGCACTGTCAGCCAGCAAAGCCATGCTGAGCTTTTCCAGTCGTTCATGTCCCAAAAGGGGATTACACTGAGCTAGCAACTGGCCTTGGAGAAGGAAGGAGTGAAACCCAAGAGCAGAGACTGACACTTTGCATGACCCTGGCTCGATGGAGTAGCTAGCATACATCAGCTCTGCCAATAGCTGCAAACGGGTTCCTCTGGAGCCAGCTGCTTTGTTTCTTGTATCACATAAGATTACAACCACAACTAAACTAAACTTCAACAAGTTAGGATTTTTGGAAACACTTCTGATTCACAGTTTCACCTTATGAAACCCTATTGCTGTTACTTCTGGAGATAATCCAGCAGTCGTCCGAGCGACAACTTGCTTATTTTTCTAATTCATTCCTAATTATCTTGGTCTCCCTTGGCTTGTTTTGAGAGGGGAGAGGAAAAGCACCTTAGTTTCTGGAGGGGGAAATAATTTCCATGACTCCTGTTACTCCTCTTGGAGGCATACAAAGGAGAAGGACTGCTGTGGGAGAGATGTTCTGGCCAGGTAGCCCATGTGCTACCAGAATAGACAGCAGACAGCCAGAAGGCGAGAGAACAGAGGGCAGCTGTCATGAATGTTGGTCTTTTATATGAGGGAGAGTAGTGAGTGGAGTGGACTTGAAAGGGAAAAGCAGTGTGTTTTGCGGTGGTGGGAGAGGGAGGGCCCAGGTGAACACGGAGGTGAGAGGCAAGGTGGGGACTTGCAGTAAGCAAGGGAAAGGAATGGGAGGCAGGCTTGTCTGGTCAAGAAAAGGTGATATTCATTGGAGTTCTCTGTCTGTCTTTTAGTGCTATCAGAGCCAAATCATTCTAGTTGGACCTCCCCTCAAAATTTCAAAGGTTCCTCATTATAGATCCCCAAGAAAGTTATGTCAGAGAGACACTAAGGCTTCATCAATAGTGACACTCACCTGCCTGAGCTCCTGCTTTCAGTGGGCTTTCACTCAGCGTGTGGGTCTGCTTATCCTGCTGTCCATACTAAGTGACTCGACTCTTTTGAATGTGTCAAGCAAGCACTAGGTTTGGTAATTAGTTTTTGATCCCTCCCTGAATGCATATTGTCCACATGCTTTTCTGTAACACATTGTGGTGTTGTGCATAATACAAAACTGCAAAAGTGGGCGTTTGTCTCTCAAGGACTTGGCTCAATCACTTCACCCTAAATAGTCCCTCTTGCATTAGTCTGTATCTTCCACACAGGAAAGTCTCTTCATCAGATGCAGCAAGTGCAGAAGCTGGATGTTAGCTCCTGTCCCTCACTAACAGACCATGGCCAGAAGGGCACAAAGTGTTGGGTCTGTGTGCAGCTGGAGCTATAAGCAGCATAAATGATAAATTATACATAGGAATTGAAGTGATGTTTGCCATCATTTTATGGTGCAGCACCCAAACACAGCTTAGCTAGGTCATGGGCTGCCTGCCTGGGTTCTCACAGCTTCTGCTTCAGGGTCCTCCAGCACCTCGTATGTGTATGTGCTTCTACCTGGAAACTAGATAATCCATTTTTCAGCTGGATATGGTTAATAACTAAACTAGATAAAATGATAGGAATAGGGGTATATTATGAACAACCTTCTCCTAACTGTAGGTCACTTTTTCTGCTCCATATACGTTCATCAAGTCATGTTGCACATTAAAATTCCTGTGTCTGTACTAACTTTGGGAGGTCAACACTGGCATGGGTTGCAGTTTATTAAACACAGCCATCCCTATCAATAAACAAACTGAACAATTTATTTAGAGAAAACTCAACTGATGATAGGTATGGTGCCAAACCTCTATCGTATGGACACTGGAATTCATTCACATGATCAGGGAGTAATGAATCTTGTTGAGATGAATAAAGTAAGCATGCTTTTAAAACTACATACAAGGTGCTTCTGAATGCTGCCACTAAGACTACAGACAGTGAGTCAGGGAACATCTGATTGTTCATTAAAATGTCAAGAAAGGAAGAAGAGGGATGTTAAAAAACAAAAAAACAAAACAGGTCCATGGTTGCTTTTCTGACCCCTTGGGATGCACACTCTTTAGTGAATTCTTCTGAAAAAGCTTTCAAGGGAAGAATTGACCTCATTTGTGACCTCTGTGACCTTCAGTGATAACCACAGGGCTCTGCTACTTCAATGGGCTTAACAGGTAGCAAATGTTTGTTGTTGCAAGAGCCCAGGAGAAAAACTTGGCCCAAAACACCACAAATGGTGATGTGCCACTCCCTGAAGGATGAGGTGTTGATACAGCCACCTATCTAACATCACTGGGTGGTGGAGTGATGAAGTTGAGATCACGTTCTCATGTTTAAAACAGGAACTCAGTCTTAAGTGGAGCTATAAGCACGTATTTTACCTTCCATAGTTCTTTGGTCTTAAAATTAAGCTTGGCCTGCAATTTATAATTTATGGCCACGTTCCAGTAAACAGTTGGTATTGCTTAACCTAAAAAACAGGTATTAACAAGAACATTAAAAGGGAGGAGGGAGGATCATGATGATTATTGCAGTGCTACTTTTCATTAAAATAACACAGCTAGAGTTATAGAGCTAACTACAATTAAATAGGTAAGCAATTAAAAAAAAACCTAAAAATCATGCCAGCATTTTCTATCCTGGGGTTATACATATATGTTTATATTTGTGGTGCATTGACCTTAATTCTACTTTTGATCTTTTACAAATTCAAAAATTTGCTCATCCAGATATTCCCCGAAGGCTAGGATTTCAAAAAAGTTAAAGCAACAAGTCTCTCAGAGTGACTGCAGCTGACCCTGTCTCCATGATGGGAAAAAAGTGATCAACACCCAGATCTTGGGCTGGGAGAAGGCTTTTACAGAGTCAGAACTGCTCTTTCATGAGCTCATGTTCTAGGGAGCACTCTGGGGTTTGTATTCAGAATGAGAGTTACAACCAACACATCTGCTCCCTGGGCTGACCTCTGCAGAGCTAAGCTTTATAAACTGAGGTTAAAGTGAGCCCATCATTCTGAACATGGCTTTGACTGTCTTTTGCTTCTGTTCCATTGCAGTGACGTTGGTAAGACGTTGGTAAGACTTAGCTACCCTAAGCTCTAAGTTGCTTCCCGTAGCATGAGGACAATTTAGTCATTTACTAGCATAATGGAGCTTCAACAGAGGATTCAGTCTTTTAAAGTTGAAGCTCAGCAGCAACTGAGCACTTTCGTTTCCTCCTTTCAAACTCAAGATCACTGCTTAAAAGCCCTTTGTGAGAACTTCTACATCCCTTTTTATGTAATCCCAGTAAGAAGATCCTGGCCTGAGTCTATCATCAAGAGATTATATATATATATGAAATATATAATTTCATCTACGTAATTTGTGTGCCTGAAAAAAGTTGTTTCCCTAGGAGTACCAGAGACAGTTCTAGGCAGCCATACCTTAAGGCCTGTGTTTTCTAATGTAAAGATAATGAAGAAAGGTAGTTGGTGGGAATTTGTGCCTTAAAGCTAGTACTTCAAAGGACAGAGAGAAACTAGTGTTCTAACTCTCTCAGGACTCATCACTTTGTGTACTATCATGTGTTTATTCTTGAAATATGTGTTACTTCGTACGCATAAATATATGTAAGTTTGTGTATATATATTTGTACCAAAGAATGCTGAGGGAATGATGGTCTGTGAACTTCAGATAATGAAACTATAAAGAGACCATAACACTTATCACCATCTCAAAGTCCAAAATACTTAAACAAAAAATGATGCATATTTCTTTTAGTCTTGGCTCTAAAACTAGCTCTGTTTTTAAAAGTCTTCTACTAGTAAAAAAAAAAGTAAAAAAAAGCTTCTATTAGTAAAAAAGATTATGTAGCTTTTTTTCTTCTTCTAGCAAGTTCTCATTTCCTAATTTCTAATTTCTCATTATCTTAAGAAGTAATTGTTAGAGAGCCTCCACCACCCTCATCCTCTGGGAAAAGAGATCACTGCAACCTGAAGTTTCAGCCTCATATTGTTACCACACGCTAGGTGTGAAATGAGCTGAATACATTTCATGGAGCTTTTGAAGGGTGCACAAATAGAAATGAAGTAGCTGAGTGAATTCAGAGAAACAGCCCTGTGAAAGTGAAACCTTGATCCAGTCTTAATTCGGTCCTGCTGATACATGGAACAGGAGTGGGGCGAGTCTGGGCCAGGCAGGACTCCTACTTCCCAAACATTGCCAAACTGCAGTTCCAGTGAACTGCTGGGTGGGACCTCATCACTACATGAGGCTGTTGCTGCTGTTCTGAGGCAAAAGTGCTCCAGTCTCCATTCACAGAAAGCATATCACATAAGTTAGCCTTAACCTGCCCGCCTTAGTATCTGCAGCAATCCAGCCAGTCAAACCTTGGCTGCAAAAGCTCCGTGAGGAATTTAGCTAGATTGAGCGTGATGCTTGAGCTGGCTTGCTTGCCTGTGACCCATATAAACTGCAGGCTCAGCATTCCTGCAGCACACAAAGCTAGAAGGCACTGTATCTGCTTGTAATGAATGTAGGCTCTGTCCACACTTGGCAGGTTACTTCGGCTCTGCCTGTTAGACTGCTGTCTCCATGAGTTTTACCTTGCTTATATCCTGAGATTATCACAGCTCTGCCACTGGAGGTCAGACAGAGTAACTCTTTGAGATTCAGTAAAGCTATGGTGATATCAGAAGAAATAACTTGAGAATTATGCTCTTAAATGAATAGGAAGTTGGAGGCTGGGAAGTGGGTAGCTGACAAGGCTTTGCAGTCCCTAAGTGAGATCTGTTTTCATTTCAATGACACGGTGCACTGCCAGAGGTTCCCTATCAGTGAACTGCTTTGGCATCACACTACGTAGCATTTCTTCCTGGGGTGTGTGCTGTGCCTGTCTTGGGCAGAGGCAGCTGCTTCTTATATAAAAGCCTGCCTATTTTTGCTGGACTTTGGAGTAAGCTGGTCTTAGAACAATACCAGTATGATCTCTTGAAAGCAATTCTGTGGACTAAGTCGGATTTTGAAAGTATTGTGTGCGTTTGTTGCATAGATTTTACCTCTCCTCCCTTCTTGCTTTCTAAATCATAACAAATCGAGGATTGTGTTTCATACTCTTTACTGACTTGGTCATATTTTCAAAAGCTATTTATTTTTAATATAAACAAATGAACCAGCCCGCCTTGACCTTTCATATATACCCTCACCACTACCATGTTTGCAAAACACTGCAGCAGCCTAACAAAATATAGTGGGTGGTGTTTCCTGCTGTGATGCTAAATACTCTGTCGTGTGCTCTAGCTAAGCCATGATAGTTTGCTGCTTTTGGCTACGATGCTTTACGGCAGTTAACCATTATATTCCATTTATGTACATTATCCTATCCACATTCCCTGCCAAGGCAGTTTCCTCTTGCAAAACTCCCTTCATCATTCTCCCACGTCTTTTCCATATGGTTTTTTTCCTCTTATCCATCACCATTATCCAGTGTTTTGAAAAGCAAAACCAGCCCATTGCTTGTAAATCTTTCTTTCTCTTTCTCTTCTGGCGGACCTCTGTTGGATTCAGTATTTGTAAGTCCTCATTTCCTATATTCTGTCACATATAATTTCTGAAATACCCATGGTTCGTGTCTCTTCCAGATGCCACGTGATATCTATTTCCACATTGCAGCCTTATTCAATACGTTTCCCACTTCTACGTCCACTTGATCTTTAGTAAGAAACAGTGGTTTGCAAACATTACAGTAAAGATTAAGCTAAATGCCCTGTATTATCTGACTAAGAGTTGGTTGGATTTTCAGGCATGTTCTTTCATTAGACAGTATGTCTCAATATTCTGGTAAAAGTTCTTATAGTACAATGTGTCATATAAATGGCATCCTGCTTTTCCAGTCCATGTCAATATTCATTGTCCATTAAAAGCAAAACACACACGCACACCAAAAAAAAAAAGAGAAGGGAACTCAAAACGAGCTCTCACTGAGTTTAATGCAAGTCAGCAGTAGTCAAACTTACACAGTGCAACAACTTGCTATGTCTGCTGTAGGATATTAAGTTTTTTTGCAGGACTGCTTTCCTTTGAATTGATTTAGGTGATAAAAAGGGAGTTGGTGGCCCTGTTATGGTGAATTGCAGAGGTCTAAGCCATGTTCAGTGTTCAGAGTCCGTTGCGTGGGGAATGGCTCTGGGAGGGCTGTTTGTACTGGACTGGGAGTTGCCTAAGTGGAGCAGCACACTTTCTTGGTGTTGTCATGCATCAGATTTTGTCTCTGTCTCTCCAATCCTCTCCATTTTTTCAAATGTATTGATATAGTTCTTTGTCTTACCGAAACAAAACCCCTATCTCAAACTTTTTATACATGTGACAAAGCTGCTGGAGTACCTAGACTCTATGGAGCATGTGTAATAAGTAAGGGGAGGAGGATAGAAGAAGAGGAAGATGTCACCAACACAATTCAGATTTCTCCATTCAAAGATAAAACATTTCGAAAGATTTGTAATAAATGTGCAGACTGAAAAATTCAAACTCATTAGAGAAACTTTGAGATATTTTGTAAAACATTTATGAGTTTGAGTTGGTAAATGGTGGGAAAGTTGATCTCCTACCAGCTTACAATTGATTTCAGAGCAATGGTGTTACAAAATCTGTAGATATAAGTCATCAGGGATGGTAGGGACATTGCACTTGCCGGAACTGTTTTACTAATGAATTCTGAGTAGAAATGACTGAGTCCTAGCTACTTTGCATCCTGTGTCATTTGCACTCGTGCTAAATCAGAACACAAACGTCACAGTTTGGATTCTGCCTGCTTCTCAGAGCTTCCGCAAGTAACACAGGGTGTGTTACACCAGACGTTTAAATTCATTACCCCTTGCCTGTGAAATGTGCTTCATCTCAGAAATGGGATCCCTGACTCTGAACCCCTGTTTCCAGAGAGGTTTAGGTGCCGTAGGAAATACAATTGAGAGTTCCTCGTTCATCAGCTTTGCCCCGTTCAGTTGCAGGTACCAAGAGAAGACAAAGTGAAGCGGCTTGCTCTTGGGTTGTGCTGGATAGTCCAACCAGACATGTAAGGAGATCGAAGTCCCCCACTAGCCCACTCTTGGTGGCCTTGCTGGCAGAAGGGGCAGAGGAGAGGCACTCCATGCAAGGGGCATCACGCTGACCTCAGCAAGACCTGGGGACAGGGGACGAATTTGCAAAGAAAGGCTGAAACTCAGCACATTCTCCTCCTTGTCCTGAGGGGCTTATGTGTGGCAGGGATGACAGTGGCTGTGTGTACAGGCTGACACACAAAGTTTGCTTGCCAGGTATCTAAAGATTTTGTAAAACTTCAAGGCTTCAGGGTTTCATTCCAAATTACCCTTCACATATCTCGGGGCACAATTTATGTTTATTGACAGGCTCTTCTTGGGACAGCTGAGTAGAAACTGGAAGTGACTTGCAAGGACAAGAGTTGTTTGTCCTTGTCAGAGCCCCAGTCACAGGCAAGGCAGCAGGAAGAGACCAAAGTGGCCATAGCCTGAGTGGCCCTGCCCGCTGCTGAGTGACCAGGCAGCTGGACTCTGGCTCTGGCCCAGATGCTTCTTCCTCCTTCGTCACCTTCCACGGAAAAATAATTTCATACAAATTTTAGAGGAACCTCCAGTTAATCAAAACACAGCAGGCTGCCAGCGCAGCCTGAGCAGAACGCTGCTATCACACACCGTGGCACTTTCAATTCTGCTGCTTCATTCTCTTGACAGAGATATTAACAAAAAGAGGAAACGGGCTATTACCGTGACAAAGGCTTTGACAGCGCGGGGAAAATGGCACGGTAACTCCTCATCAGGCAAGCTGAGACTGGCTGGTAATAACTAGGGCTGCCTGCTCTGTACAGCTCATGGCACTCAAAACTTTCCTTGCCACTGTTGGGTTTGTCTGCTGCGGAGCAGGGCACGTTTTTTGCATGCAGCGATACCCACCTGAGTACTCGGGCATAGCAGCCAAGAAGCCCGACTTTTAATAGCACAGGCTATTAAAAAAATCATCTTCAGTCTGTTTCGTTTCAGATCTCAAAGCCTCCAGGTTACGTCCGCTGATGTATGTATCGAGCAAGTGAAAAGTTACACTCTATTTAATGGGCAGGGGGGTGCTTTTGTTTTAATGGAGAGTCAGCTTGCGCTGTACGCGTAGAAGCACTGTCATCTGCTTTTATTGCAAGCAGATGTTGGAGTGTGTTTGACTGGGAAAAACCCATGAGACTGAGAATTAGCTACGTTAATAGAGGTCATTTGGTAAGCTGGGTATATTTTAGTTATTTCAAGATCCAGTTCAGATTGCAGCACAGAAGGATGAGTTTTCTCTGGGGGTCTAAGAAAGCTGTGGAAGAATGGCCATTCCTCTGTTCATTTCTCCCTGTTTGAGACCTGCTAATGATCAGTGTTTGGGAGGCTGCTGTGTTTGCTCTCTGCCATTTCCGTGCCATGGGTTGTGTTCTGTAGCAATAGCATGCCATAGTTAGCCCTGGCATAGTGCATTTGCCTAGAGGTGCACTGGGCAGCACCTCTCTGCTTGTGATCTGTCCGTCAAACCTCTGTCCTTAAGCTAGCCGAAGGATGAGCAATTGCAGCTTTGGATGGTACTCTGGCCATTTTACTGTTATGATTTTAATTGTTGTTCTCTCGAGTCAAACATACGAAACAATCTTCCTGACCTCCTATCTCCCAGTCTATTCAGGTCCCGAATCCCTTAAGCCAGGAGCTGCCTTTCAGCCCACAAACATAACGGGCCTCACTTGAGTTCTTCATCAGTGTGAATAGTAACACAGAGCCACCTTTGTATGAAGGTGTAGCACCTTCTGTTATATCAGGTGAGGTAAACGGAAAAGGCAGACAAGTCTTGGGACTTTCATCAGGTCTGACAAAGCAACAGTAACAAAATCCCAAAAGGTCTGTAAGTTCAAGTTCATTGGAGGATGTCCAGCTACCTGATCTTTTTAAGCCATTTTAGTGGAAAACAGGATAAATGTAAGCAACTCGTAAGTCCCTGTTTTGTTCTTTACCTTTAGTAATTCAAGTTGGTTTGATTAACTCAATCCAAGTCCAGGCTGCTGTCCAGGCCCTCTTTCCCCCACCTTGTATTCCTGCTTCGTCCACTGTTCAGGCACTGGTGTAGAGACAGAAGACATCTTGAGACCTGGTTCAAGGAGCTGATCTACAAATCCCTGGCCCCCAGCCATTTTTCCCTGACCCCAGAGTAGCCCCATGCTAACGCTAGCAGAAGTATTTCTGTTGCCATCCAGTGGACCAAGTTGGGAAACTGAGGCAGCTGGAAAATAACAAACTGTTTTTCTCCCAGCTGAATTAGTTTCTTGATCTGACGCGCCAAGCTGCTGGGAAAACACAGTTAGAGGCAGAACGCAGTGCAGGAGCAAGAACGAGATCATTAGAGGAAAGGACAGAGTGAACCTGAAGACCTGCAGTTGAGCTGCGTCCTTGGAGCTAGAAGCAGATCTAGGCTAGGGGAAAAAGTAGGGCACTGCGACAGCTCTGGCTCATCCCAGAAGGAGAGGGGACTCTCCCACAGCAGCTCTGTAAGCAGATGCAGATCTCACTGGGAGACCCAATAATAGTTGCACGCTTGCGAGGTCTTCGGGGCAACTGTGGGTACGAGCAGAGAGGTGGTGATCTCAATTAGGATCTCCAAGTAACGCTGCCTTGTCTCCATGTCTTGCCTGGGCTTGGGGAATTAGATGTATTAGGAGTCCTGCAAGGGAGGAGGCTGTGCTGTGGCTCCTGGCTGTAGCCAGCCAGTGACTTTTCTGCTGTCCCCAGGGTGTCAGGGGACCTGCTGTTTTGTGCTAGGGCACACAGCTGCTGGTTTCAGTGTGTTTTCTTAGGCTGTAAAACAGATGGGAGAGAGAGGGAACACGGTCAGAGAAAGGCTTTGAAAACATAAGGAAGGAATAGGAACAGCCTTTGCTAAAGATGGGACCAAATGTTTTGATCTAGAGAGGAGTTTGTCTCTGGCATTAAGGTGTGATGTGGTGCCACCACTTCCACTCTGCCCTGAGTGCTCTGGGGGGCAGCATGGAGTGGTGGGGTGAGTTGGTGCCCCGAGGACCTCCTGAGGTTTCCATCAGTCCCTGTGAGGAGCTTGGGCTTGCAGCATTTTTGAAAGTGGAACTGAATGACTGAAAACAAGGTCTTGCCTTCTTTTGGCAGCTGTGCTGGTTGCCAGCATTGTCCTCTTAATACCACCATATTCTACTGCAGCACAACATCCAGCCTAACAATCAGGAAGCTCCAGATCCATGTTTAGTGGGAAAAAAAAAAAAAAACCAAACAAAAAAGTTAGAGCTAAGGCTTGGCTTTTAGCATTTTATTTTGAATGTCACTCCCAAGGAGAAGAGAAAGTTTAACTTGGAGGTAGATAATGATGGCACAATTACATGAATAACAAAGTAGGAGCCCATAAGATGTATTATAATGTGAGTGTTTATCTGGAAAGTATGTCAGGATCTTACAGGAAAACTGCCTATGACAGAGTATTTTCCCAGGCTGGTAAAATTCAAGAGATAACAATAGCGTTTTCTTTTTATCTAGTGTTTATTTATACCATGAAAATGAAATATAGCACAGACAGTATTGAGTGTTCAGAAATATAGCTACAGCCATCCATATAGGAAGAAAAATAGGTAAGAAGCTTCTTTTTTGAAGGTGAGCATTGAGTGTCTGCAAAGTATTGAAAGATGTGGGCACTCAGATGGTCACAGTGAAGCTTCAATGTGAACTCTGGAGATGAATGAAGCTGCTTAGGATTCAGAAATATTATTTCAGCATATGATAAGTGCTGTTTTCAGACACCACATACATTTCACCTTTTCTCATGACAAAGATTTTCCGTGGAAGCAAAAGCATAAAGACTACGCAAACAGTATTCAAAAAAAGAAGTAACAATGTCAAATGAAGGGGGAAAAAAAAAAAAAAAGACTTACTGAGGAGTTTTATTTTATTCTGGATGAAAGTTTTGGTTAGCTATAACATACACTCTGCTAGCACGTATATCATCTCTACTTTCCTGATGAGACTCTCTCCCCCATTTTACCTCTCTGACCTTCACCTAAAACTTTGTCTGTACCGTTTTTCCTGATTCTGCAGCTGCTCCAGGTTGTTGCAGAAATCGTGTGTCTGCCTAATTCTGGTTAGTAATCCTGTGCCATCTGGAGTGGGTTACTACTTTTTTTTTTTTTTATTATTGTCTGTTTCTTTATTAAAAAAACAATTTAGTCATTCGAAGCATAAACTTACATAAAGTTGTTGAAATAAATTGCCCTGACAGCAGCAAGTACCCATTGTCTTGCCCAGCTGACTCAGGGTTACTCTCCTGGGGGCAGGAGGGTGTGAGGTTCCCTGAAGAAAAGGTGGATGTGCTGCCTGCAACCTCCACCCCAGCAGCTGCTGCTGGAGGGTTTTGAGATACCCATCCCAGGTATGTGGAGCAAAGTTAGTTACGAAACACTGTAACGCGGTGTGAATAGGGCCATGTCACAACAGGAAAGTATCTCTTCTTAGGATAGTTTTCCAAGTAGGAAAGCAGTGTACAGAGTTGCTGGAGCTGGCACCCACCAGAAATGTCATTTTGCAGTATGCTGTGAAAACCTGAACTAAGCAGCTAGCCTGCCTACGTATCAGAGAAGCAGCAATTAAGGTGCATTTTGTTTTCAGTTGTCTTTTTCTGGATATTTTGTATTGGATTATTTTCTACAACTTATACATCTACAAGGCATTGTATGCTCCTGGTCGATGAAGCCCTGTCTACATGATTACTGAAATTACTTATTCACCAGGAGTGCAACCTAACCAATTCATCATTGTTTAAATTTTAATTCAGTGAAAATGTAACCCCTGGAAAACACTGTTTGCATCTATAATTAATAGGTTGTTATGTGCTGTAGTTTACAATGTGATATACTTTCCCCAAACCCTGCGAAGAAGTGATCTCTCTCTGAATTCACAACAGATGGAAATGGCCTGGCTGGTTTCAGACAAGGAGGTTCATTTGCAGGGAGATGCAGATCCAGTTTGCTGTTTGCTGTCTAATACAATTTAGGCAGAGCAGCGCAGCGCTCCCCTTTTCTCCCGACAGCGATTCTCCCTCCAAAATGAGGTTCTGGCAGTCTGCTTTCGTACAAAGTAGACTCAAATGTAATTATGCTGCTATGACAACTTAGTCTTAGAGCACTCACAACCCTTCTTCTTCTCGTCTTTGTAGTGCTGCTACGGGTAGGAACTGATTCTGTTTTTTCCTCTTCCAGTATGAATAGCGATGCACGTCAATGAAGTCCAAGTTGTACTGGTGTAAGGGCGAGGTCAGCCCCACTCTATTAAACACCTCTCTGTTAAGAATGAGGGAGTGAAAAGAATGGGAAAACGTAAGGTGCTCAGTCCCCCCAGCCCTCACGTAATGCAAGCCGTGTGACCATCCCTATCCACACATCTGCATGGGGAAGGAAACTTTCTCTGTTTGAATCCCCACGCTCACGTGGGAAGAGAGCAGCCTCGGCCACTTCTCTCACTTCCTCACCTTCCCTCAGGAATAAGCCACGGCATTTCTTCAGAGCCTGCTCTGCAGTGTCCCTGAAGGAAGGCAGACCAAGAGGCTGGGCTACATATGGGAAGAGCCAGTGAGGGGAAACTGTCTGGAAGGACCATGCTGGCCACTCAGGTTGCTGAAGTGATTAGATGCTCGGGTGGGAGTACATCACGGGAAGGGTTCAATAGCTGAGGAGTTCTTTTAAGAGAACGGGCACCTGTTTTCTGTTCCCTACTGCCTGTGCCTAGTCCTTGTACGGGGTCTGAGCCTGCTGTCTCCTGCTATGGAAGCAGAACCTCTGTTGCAACAGGTTTTGAGCATCCCTTTCGATCTCCTTGTCCAGCCTTTGAGGGAGGCGGTATAAAGTGTTCTTTTGAGGGTCACTTCAAAATTTGAAGCCTGGTACAGGCACACCCACACAGAATGCCTGGGGCCAGCCCTGGGGGAACATGTGGTTTCGTCATCAAGATGTCTCCGTTAATTGCTACCAAAGCCAGAGGTTTTCCATGTGTTTACCTTTGATGAGTTATGTTCAGCAAAAAATTTTAAGTGTAGCCAACAAAACTTACTTCACAGTGACACCCAGGGAGCTGTGGAGAAGTGCCAGAGGTGTGATAGAGAGCAGTTTAGTTTCATGTGGCTTCCTGAAGCTCCCCAGAGCACACTGAAAAGAGTCTAGCCATTTTTTTTCTTTTTATTAAAGGCAAAACATATTCCCTTTCCAGCTGTGAAAGCAACTGCATAGGCCAGAACAGAAGGTGTTTGTGGTAAAAAGACACACAGGCCTAGCCAGACTATTTTGATCTTTTTTCTTCCTCCCTGAATTCTCCAGGGAGGAGAGGAGCTGGCAACAGATGGCTGGAGAGAGACCCAGGGCTCCTACTTAATTTCTTCCTTCTGACTTGTGCCCTGGTAGGTACTTCTGTCACCTGATGTCCTGAGGTCAGAAAAAGACTGTTCTTAGGTGGCATGGCTGAGACAGCTACCAGACCCAGCGAGGGGCAGGAGACAGGTCTTGGGTTCTGGAGCCCCTGTTACAGGTAGGATATGGATGTGCTGGAACGTGTCCAGAGAAGGGCCACGAGGATGGTCAGAGGGCTGGAGCACCTCTCCTATGGGGACAGACTGAGACAGTTGGGGTTGCTCAGTCTGGAGAAGAGAAGGCTCTGGGGAGACCTTATTGTGGCCTTCCAGTATCTGAAGGGGGCTACAAGAAAGCTGGGGAGGGGCTTTTTAGGTTGTCAGGCAGTGATAGGACTGGAGGGAATGGCTTAAACCTAGAGATAGGTTGATTCAGGTTAGACAGGGGAGCTCCTATAGATCTGTTAACACTAGACACAGAGAAGCTGCTTTCAAAATGGCATCTGGCAGCACTTTCTCTTCCCCTTTGCCTCTGCCTCAGAAGCAGACATCACCGCAGGTGTTTTCCCTGTGTCACTTTGACATCTTTGAAGTAGCAGCCTTAGAGAGATGTCTCTTCTGTGAAGAAACGCCTCCTTTACTGCTTGCTCCTTGACATTTCCATGGATGGACTAAGAAGGTTCTGGCCTCTATTTTAAGGCTGGTCGCCCTAGAGTTCACTGCAGCATATGAGAGATTTCTTGTCTGAAATAGAGATCTAAACCCAGCACCAACTTCACAAACACTGTTTTTATCTCAACACCTACATTGACTCGTGCATGTGTTTCTGGCCAGCCATGATGCTGTCTGCTAAGCACCTCCTGGCTGAAACCTCACATTTTCTCTGCTGCATGGCTCTTTCACTGTCTTGCTGTCTAGCCTTCTTGTGTCTTGCAGGCTGAGAGTTTGTCTGAGACTCTCGTGAAAGCCAAGGCAGATTCCCCAACAGAGTAATATTAGCTGTGGGACTTGTCTGTAGTTGAGTGAGATGAACGCGTAAAGGGAACTTTCTGTGTTTCCATTCATCTACTGGTAAGACAGTTGCCAGCTACAGCATTCCTGCTGTAGAGGTTCCTGGGGAACCTTTCCTGAAGGAAGTCTTAATGTATCTCTCTGTATGCATAGTATCTGTTCTGTAGACAGTATGTTCCCGAGCTGGTTTTCTATCACATCCATATTCCACCCAATCTCTCTCCCGTCTTGTGCATACTGCTCCCTACACCTCCTTATTCCTAAAGGAAGTCCTGCTCATCCAGTTTGACCTCAGCTCTGAGGGTGCTTGTCTTGTTGCACGCTACATCTCCCAGCTGGGGATCCACATGTGCCTCCACTCTTGGTGGCAGGTCACTGCTGTACTGCTGCTGCCATCAACCCTGTACCCCAGCCCCAGGCGTTGCCTGCATCAGCCTGTTCACCCCAGTGGTCTTTTCTCTGAAGTAAAAACCCTGATCCTGCTTGTGTCTGAGATCAAAATAACTGAGCATGTTCATTACTAAAATCAAGCCATGTTTACACACACATAAAAAAAAAAGCATATGAAAGCTTCATGTTTGCATGGTCTCGATTCTTTCACAGTAAACTGTCTTGTACCATCAATCATATCCCTGCAGAGAGTGCAAAACAGTGCCCAGTGCTGTCTCTTGTATTTCCTTTGTGAAGATGCTAATGACTGTGGGACCAAAATGAAATGGGTCTTTCCTGAGGAGATAATATCATTTCGTTGTGAGAGGTGGGTCATAGCAGGTGGGATGTATGTGCACTTCCTGTGTGTGCTTTTCATTTCTTCTTTCCTGTTTTCTTACAGAAGTGAAGAGTCGCTCATACCAATTGATTGTTGTCAGCAAAACAAATATTCTTCTCTATTTTGTGGGTTTCATAAGAGAAGAAGTGGGAATCACACTCTTCCCTCCTTCTCTGTATCTCACCTGTCTCTTGAAGTGGTGGCTTTCTTCCAGGTGATGCTCATACTTAACAATATCAATTTGTGATCAATAAATTAGAAGTTATGTGATTCAACATCATAAAAAGAGCTTGGAGCTCATTGGGATTCTTGTTTTGTTTCCTTTGTCGGCTTCTACAGTAGGTGGACAAACAATGTTTCCTGATTCTGATTCCATCTTAGCTTCCATGGCTCTGTATTTCACAGCTACCATAAAAGCAGGTACAGCAGTGATGGGAGTCATATAAGTATCTAGATAGATGATAAAAATATTGTTGCTGACACCTTGAGGGTGTGCTTTGTGAGAGAAGACACTTAATATAAAGAATAAGGGATTGTTAACTTTTACTATATAGCATATGCAGTACTAGAATTTATTACTCTATTGTTCAGCACAGGAACTGATGTGCTGTTTAATTATTTTTTTTTTTTTTCTATCCATGAGATAAAAGAGGTTTCCAAACTTCCTGCCTCAGTTTTCCTGTTTGCAATATGTGAATGCTGGCAATACAAAATGAAAGTGCAGTAAATTAAACACCAGTATAGATATAAATATAGCACACAGGTGGAACATGATTCACATGTGTCCTTGAAAAGATTTGAGTTTTTTCCCCCAGATCAATAAAGGATTTCTGGTTTAGCTCTGGTAACGTCATTGCATGGGGCGGACACCGCTTACCCCACTCCACGCTTGCTGCTTTGCAGGGGCGTGCAGGAGAGCTGCTCAGGGTTATGTGCAGGGTGGCACTTTTCAAACTATCTGCAACAAATAGTTGATAAAACACTGTGGTGTGGATGGCCAAAGCCGTCCCCAAGAAAACAGGGAGCGTGAAGGATTAGCACGGTCCCTTTTTGTGCTTACGCCAGGCCCGGTGTGGCCGCTGCTCCACGTGCAGTGCAAGGACGAGGGGCAGCTAATAAGAGGAAAAGAAACATAAAGGAAAGAAGGTGGAGTTACCACTAAGATGTTCAGCAGCACGGTCTCAGCGACCTGCGCATGGATTGCTTGTCGTATATAATCACAATTAGTAGAAAGTATCGCCAACTTTTTCTTTAACGTATGTCACCCAACACGTTTTTGTATTTTTTGCGTTTACATTTCAGTTTCTTTTTTAAACCCAGTATGAATTGACAGGTTTTGCCCATAGCTGTTTCCAGTGAGCTGGGAGAGGAGAGTGCCTTTTCTCTACCTTTATGCCGTTAGAGGGAAAAGCAGTCGTTCTTTACACAAAATCGGCATCAGTGGCAGCTTTTAGACTTCCTTGCTTGATGTCTGAATGTAACTTTAAAAAATTTTGAAGTGCCAGCTTTTTCTGCATAAAAGCTGCTTATCCCTCAACTGCAAGAACTTCAAACGGTTTGCTGACAGCATCTAGACAGCCCCAGCTGAAATAACTTGAGATGGTTATAGCTTCTCTTGGCAAGTGAGGGAGATTAGGAACAAAATCCTACAGGGATGAAGATTCTTACACTGGAAGTCCCTCTTTGCTGTTGATCTCTACACGTCTTCAGGCGTGATCACCACTTCCCATGTTTCCCCACCTTGCAGTGAGCGCACATTGCCACTTTGCAGATACAGGAGCAGCCTGTCCCTCTTGATGTCGGACCTCAGCTCAGGAAAGAGGCAGCCTGTGCTCTGCAGTGGTGTGGACACGTGGCTGGTGGTTGTCTCACACTGCCTTGTGCTGGTTTGCAAAGCCAAAGTGACTACTTCACCCATTTCAGTGTCTGATGTCACTACTTCCCTCCTCCATCCCTCCAGAGTGGTAGGGGGAGTGCACTTATGTTTTGTTAAATCTGCTCAGGAGGCAGTGAGATGCATTTTAATTAGTTTCATGTGGGTATGTGCAGCATAGAGGGACAGTGTATTGATTTTCCTGATTATTTTCCCATCTCTGAATGAATAAATGTTTTTTTGCTCAGCAGCTGTAGGCTCATAACCTCAGGCTCACTGATGTTTGTCTTTTCAGTTGACTCTTCCTTCCAGCTTTCACTTACTTATTGCATACCTTTAGTCTACACGATACCTAGAGATATAAAATGAAGATATACATTGATACCAGGCCCCTGCTGCTGGGATCTGAAAGGAGAAAGCCATGACAGGAATAGGGGGCCTCAGCAGTGAGGAAGCTGACCCCTGTGACTGTAGAGTGTATAAAATGCCTGAGTATCCTTGGGAATACAAACCCTGTTGTCTGTGTAAATGGTCTGCTGCAATGCCAGTGTCTATTGCATCTCTACCCATCCATGCCCAATTTCTACTGGAATATGCAGAAGCTACATAGTTCGGTGGATCTGGGCAAGGAAAATTTTTACCGAGGGCTTTTGGAGGCAGCTTTTGGATGTGGAGTTCCACATAGTAGCATAGAACAGGGCCTGAGCTGCCATAACACAACTGCAAGTAGCACGTGCTGCGATCCTTCTGTGTCTCCCCATCCCTTCAGTGTCTCAGCTCCACACACACATGCACAGGCAGTGGGTATGAAACAAGCACCGAGGGCTCGTTGTGAGCTGCTGTCTCCTTTCTAACGTAGTGCAAGCACTGTGTGTCTAAGGAAATGGAAACTGCTTTCTAGTAAGTGGCTCGGTCTCTAAACACTGCTTGTATGGATCCCCATTTTAGGAACCGTACGTTCACCTGGCTCACAGGGAAAGCTGCTTCTTCCCTGCAGCTGGAATCAAGATAGGCAGCTTCACAAAACTCATGAAGATTTGACTTAGCAGGCAGACCAAAGCTGTCACCGAACACAGGAAATACCTTTTTTTTTTAATATTAAAACCCATATCTGCTGGGTTTTGTGCTCAAGCTGCTGGGCTCAGCTGAGAATAGCTGACGGTCCCTACCTGGCTCTGAGGCCCTGCTGCAAGCTGTTGGTGTAAACCTACAGGCAACAAGCATCTGCAGCCTTTTGGGGCTTATTTTGTGAGAGCTACTGTTTGTTGTGTCTCTCTTCCAACTTGCAAGCACTCCTTTCCTTTCCTTCCCATCCCCCACCCCTTGAGGTTACTTTGGACTCCTTTCTTATTCCCTTTTCATGCCCTCTGTGGTTTCTTGGTTATGAGAACAGTTAGGTGGAAGACTCAAGGGATTTTCTTCCCAGCACTCCTTCATGTGTCAGTGGGCTGGGAAACCTCTGTGAAGCCCTTTAGCCCTGTCAGAAGGTAAAGGTTTGTAAAGCACCAAATCCCATTGTGCTCCACCGCTTTATCTTCCTCCACCCTATGCGTGCCCTGGGGTTGTTGGTATGAATGTGGGCCCACAAGCAAAACCTCCTTCCCTTTCCCCTTCCCTTGCCAGCAGCCACACATGCAGCCATCCCCAGGCATGGCCATGCCAGTGCCACCACAGGGGACATCTCTGTGCTGGCAGAAGATGGTTCAGCAGTGGCTTTCCTTGCCAAGCCCCAGCGCGTGCCAGTCACTGGTGGAAGGTAGTTTTTTTTTATTTTCTTTTCCTCTCTTTCTGCCAACTCAACATATGAGATGGAGGTACTTTTTGGGATATTTTAGTAGTTAACAAACATTATGTGTGTACTGTGGGAAAAATCCTGCTCTGAAATGAGATAGGGTATAAAGCGTGCCTTCCTTTACAGCACCTTTTAAATTAGTTTTCTTTTTTGAAGAAGTCTGTGAAACTGGAGTGTAACAGAAGAAGATGGGACAAGCTGAGAAGGAAGAAGAGAGAGGAAAATCTTTGAGTTTGTAGCTATCAGAGCAAAACACAAAAGGGTAGGATTGCATCTATGTAGCTGTTAATTTTTCACCCACTTGCCCTGGCTGTAAGGTTGGCTCGGTTTGTTCCACTGCCCATATGCTGTCATTGGATCCTCCGTTTTTATAGGTGGAAAGGGACATTAGAAAGCTTCAGAAGATCAGGGAGATGGGAGCCAGATTAAGGCAGATTTTAGCAGGCTTGTACTCCAAATGACTTGACTCCAGGCAAGTGAGCGAAGGGTTGTACTGCTCTGTATGTGAGTTGCTCCTCACAAGGCCTTTGCTCCTCATGAGGCCTTTGTTCCTCACAATCCCTTTCCCCTCACCCCAAAATGTCACTGCCTTTTCCAGTCTGGCCGAATTTCACCACCCCCTCACATACAAATACATGAAAAAGAGCAAATCCTGGGTATATTTGCTGAAGCAACTACCTGCTTAGTGTTTAAAACTGTGGTTTCACTTCCACCGTGTAATATGGCAGCATCATAACCTTTAGCAGCCCATGAATCAAAGTTTGTCGGCTTTTCCCCTTCTGCCATGAACCTTGTGATTCTTGCCGTGTGCTTTAGCTTCTTGTGGTTAGCTGAAAGCTTGCTTGCAAATTTTTTCCGGTTTAGAAATGTCCATCGTTTCCTGTGCTCTTTAACAACAGAGGAATGCCAGCCAAGGCAGGCAGGCAGCCTTTCCAAGCAGCTCCTCGCTCTTGGTGCTCTTGGTAAACAGGGTCACTGCCTCTCCCTGTCTTGAAGCAGGCTGCAGCAAGACTCCTCTTTATGCCTTTCTCCTGGTGGGAGTAGGGGATTTGGGAGGCTAGAGGGGAAAACTGGCCTGGAAATGTAAAAAAAAAAACAAAACAAAAAAAACCCCCAAAACCCAAACCTCAAACAACCGAAAAAGAACCCCACGACTTTTTCACCAGTTGTTGGAAAAAAAAAAAAAGTCTTCTATACTTCTGTGGAAATTTTCCTCTTATTGTTATTATTTCAGCTTGTAGTTGGCCATGGGAATGTTTCCAAAGAAACCAGTACTCTGGGAAACCTTTTGTTTTACAAGAAGGGCTGTTATTCAAAAGCAATTAACATAAAAACATTAAAACTGTCTAACTTCAGAGACAGAAGAATGGAGGCAGGAAACGTGAGACCGCGTGTGTGTGCGGGCAGGAGGGGACGCAGCGGTCTGGGGGAACGAACGTACGAGGCCGAAGGGGGGGAAAGCGGGGGGCTCAGGTCAGCACATGGATGGGCACGAGTGCCAAGGAGGGTCGGGATGGGGAGACCACGCGCACAGGGAGGGCAGCTGGGGGGGCTGCTGTGACCTTGGAGGGTAGGAGAAGCCAACGAGAGAGGCGTGGGGCCCCGGGGGCAGCGGGAGTCCCAGGAGTGAGGGTGGAGATAACCCAAGTGTCTCTCCGCTCTCCAAGCCAGGTATGAACTTTGTGTTGTGTGCTTTGGCAGCTCGGAGTGCCCGTTGCGATGAGGTGCAGCTGTGGTTTCGAGACCAGGCTTGTGCTCTGGCAGCCCAGGGCAAGGCTCCCGAATTGTCTAGCTTCCCAGCACCGATACTGGGTGAGGCCACCGGCAGCTACAGTGTTGGTGGTTTGATTTTACTCGGTACAGTGCAAGTTCTCTCCACCATTTCTCCAGCAGATTTTGAACCAGCTGGCTGATTTCAGCCTCACTTGAGAGGGCAGAGGGTTGCTAGATACTAAGGTACCATCTCGTTGTGTGAAAAGGGAGGTCAACCAGAAGGAGTTTCCAAGTTGCCCTGAGGCAGAACTCTCTGCCTTTCTCGGGAGAGCACAACTATTTTAAATCCTGAACTGCACCACATGCAGCCTGAAGTAAGGCCCTTTGTTTTGCAAGGGGACTGCAGCAGCTGTGAATTTACAGATTATCTCTTCAGGCCTTTTGACCTTTCAGTCTCTTTCCTCCCCCAATTTTCCCTCTTCTCATGTCCACACGCATCACTCTCAGCCGGCCAGAAATGTGCAAGAGAGCTCAGCCCTCCCCAGGGAGGGTTTAGGGGGCTTGGGAGGCAGCCAGAGGTAATCTTGCCGGCAGGAGACCTGTGGAAAGGAGAAGTGGCAATAAATACTGTGAAGGCTGAGCTCACCAAGGATGGGAGAGAGAACTGGAGTCGCTGGGTTGGAAGGGAGGGCTGCAAAAGTTGATTAAATATCCCAAACCCGACAGGACTCCCAAGATCAGCAATGCTCAGAAGAATCTATCTGTGTCCCAGCAGCGCGTTTGAAACGGAAAACCACAATGACCTTTGCTGAAATGAAAGTCTGAAATGTGAAAGTTTGTTCTGAACTAGATAGTGGTCTCGCTCTCTGGAAAAAAACCCAGAGAAATGGGGCAAGAAGCAATGCATAATACCACAAAAGGTGTGTGAATGGCAGGGCCAGCGGAGCTGAAAGCGTCTCCAAAGAGGCTCGGTGGAGCACAGTGTGCTGGTGGCACGGGAGGAGGTGTCTGAGACTGTTCTCCTGCCAGAGAAGGAGGCTTTGGAGGTTTTCAGGGCAGTGTTTCTCTGCTGGTGTTTTCCTGCAAGCCTTCCCTGCCGTTCAAAGTGCCGCATAAACTTTTAATAGATCATCAGTAGGCGGTACAACAGGGTCTCCCCCCACTCCCATCCTTCTGTCTTGTTTCAAGATCAAATTTTAATTGAAACGAGACGTGGAAGACAGGATAAGTTTCTATAAATAGGTTCTAAAATGTCATTTTAAGAGGAATGTATGTGACCCAGTTCAGATGCCAATATGAAGAAAAGAAGTGTTAAACGCATAGCTCCATTAGACACGGGAAGGTCTCCTTGTAAACTGTTTTATGCTCTGGCAGATATTTATTCAGGCTGGTTTCAGCAAATGATAACATATTTTCTGCCCAGTAAATGTGTTTTGCTAATAGTTTCTGCTCATATTACACTTTATATCGTCATTGAATTTGTTTCACAGATAGCATGTATTCTTACTAGTTTCTTCTTCTTCCACAGTTTTTAAAGAGTTTAACTTATGTGATCTATTACCTGATCTGCAAAAGAGATTTCGCTTGGGTTTTTTAAATCCTGATTTAAAACATGCAGGTTTTCATTATAAAATATTCCTGGATGACCATATGATTTATTTGAGAAACCGTTTACAACGTTGCAGAGGTTGTGATGGAAAGCTTGAAACTCAGGTAGGGTGTTTAAATTTTCAGTTGCATTTATGTAACTCATTTTTAAGTCACCTGAGCTCCCCCCCACAGAAGACTTACCTGTACAAGTAGTAGAGGCAGCCAGGGTTCAGCTTTGATTATTCAACCTCTTTTCAACATAGGAAGTGCTCTAAACAACTGCTTACATAAGTTGAGGTTTGGTGAGGTTATATTTTTCAGTACTTGACTCTTCACTGAGTATTTTCTCATTTGTTCTTTTTATTTGCTTTGCTTTCTGAGGCGTTGCATGGACCATCCTTATTCCTGAAGTTCTGAAGCAGCACTACATTTTGAGGAAAAGATATATTAGCAGTGTAAATATGTCTTCCACTATGAAAAATACAAAACTAGGACTGGCTAAAATAAGAGCCCAATATAAAATTTTTACGTCTGCTTATGCAAGTTTAAATAAATAAAACGTAGACTTATAAACACTATCTGTGCTCGCTAAGCTTGACCCAGTATTGCTATAGATAGTCAGCACTCAGAGCCAACTGCCATTTAAAGGCCAGTAACAACAGTACTGAGTTTCTAGGGGTTCTATTAGAATGAGCTACCCCTTATCTGTTCCATGAAGTTAAAGAAAACTTTCCCTAGTAGAGCAGTGCTAGCTGTTTATGGACATGCTGCAGAGCTTTTCAAATGTTTTGAAACCTGTGTTATGTCTGCATGAAAGCCAAGTAGTTATATTGCATCGAGGGTAAGAAACAACACATTCACCAGCCATAAATGAGGAGTGCAGGCCTTAAAATTCAAAATATAGGTGCCTTTTGGTTGGTTTGTTTGTTTTTTTTCTCCTAAGTTGACTGGTGGATTTAGACATCACACACTAATGAAGCTCTGAGTTTGAATATCCTAGGCAGTCTCTAGCATGAGAAGCCACAGAGCTTGGATTACAAACTGAAATATAAAGTTGCCTCAAACCACAGCCAGCAAGCAGTTTGTTTTGATAAGGTTTTTGGGACAGGTTGACAGTTTAGTTCACTGACATTGCTCTTGCTTGAATTTGGACATTAATCTTGCTATCTAGTGGATACGTCTTAAAATGTGTTTCAAAACTTGTTAGTCTGAGTGCCAGGGTGTAGAAAGGCAGGATGAGAGCTTGTGGTGCTGGAGAAAGAAGAGAGGTCCTCTGCCCTAAAGCACGTGGTATGTCTCCTCTCCCTCGAGCATTAAGCACGCATTCTTCAGTAGCAAAACACCAAGGACAGAAACCTCAGGAGAAAACAGTGTGCCTGGTACAAGCCCCCTGTGTTTGGCTTTCTCACCAGTTTGGATACTTCTCTCTGGACACAACATCAAAGGGTCTCCGTTGCTTCTATCTCATCATGATTCTTCGTGGTGGGAAAAAAAAATAGGCAATAGATGAGGTCTTCTAGCTAGGTGAGGCCTGAGGTTCCCATGAACCTAGAAGATTCGGAGGCTCATGGACCATCTTGTGCCCGTTACACACCTGGAGTGCTGTACTTAGCCAGCCATACCACGATATAAAGCAGACCTGACCAGTTCATAGAACCAGTAAATACGTGAAATAACGTGAGGTACGTGCCATATGAAAGTAAGCATCTCTGTGAACCTTCAAGTGGGCATTTAGATTTAGAGTCAGGAATCTGAGCCAAACTGAGAGCTGTCTGCGCCTTTCGCAAAAAAAAAACCAAACCCTCGAAGCAGACGTGGACAAGGCAGGACTTGGAGTAGGTGCACTGAGTAAAACACCATCTAGACAGCTGTAGCTGCAAGTGGAGAAAGAACATGGACATTTTAAAGTCTGAACTGCACACGTACAGCCTTATATAAGGTGCTGCCTTTTGCAAGAGAAGATTGCTGAATTTCCTAAACTTATCCCGCTCCCTATATTGCCTTTCAATGCTTTTTTTGATTTTTTCCAGATAGCCCTGGCCTCTGTAAGAATCCTCTTAGGATATAGAAACCATATAGTTTAACATGGGTGATGTGAGCAGTCACACAGCATATTTGAATCCTGAGCTAAAACGCTTGGAGATATTGGTACCGTTCAGCAGCCCATAGGCAAAAATTGCTTTTATTGAACCTCTTCACTACACGGTTATAAGAAAAGACTGTAAAAAATGTTATCCAGCTGTGGTCAGAAGAAGTATCAAGTACAGCAAATTACTCTTACTGAATACTTCAGTTACTGTACTTGGCAGTGAATTTGCTTTAACTCCAGAAAAGCGTAGCAAATGAAACCTTTAGGAGAGATGCAAACCAGTTGTGCAATACTGGGCTTTCTGTTCCTCAATCTGTAGTCCTGCTCCCAGTCCTAGATTCCCTATGCCTACCAAGAAATATATTTTATTGAGGCAGCAGAAAATGTAAGCAGTTCCTAACTGCAGATGCCAGCATAGCAGCTGAGCTGTATGGGATGAAAGCACCACGAGACAACTGCAGTTTTCAGCAGGATTTGGCTCGGGGATCGTGTGGGAAGCCTTTCCACTGCCAGACCAGTGATGAAAAAGAGAGAGGGGGTGAGGGGGACACAAGCTCCAAGTTGTGAATCACCACGTATGTTGGCCAAGGAATCTGCAGACGGAAGGGGGAGGGAAGCGACCACTGGAGCTGAGCTCTGCAGCCTCACCTCCCCTGCTCCCTGCTAGAAATATCTGTGATTTTTGCTTCCCTCTCTGAGGTACACCTTCTCATACAGCATTCATCATCATTATTTGGAGCATCTCCCTCCAACATCCTCATCAGATGGTGCTAATCTAATTTTATTCAGGATAAAACGATTAATGGCAATGAAGTGTGTGTAAACTGTCCAGAAAAGGAAGGGTCCCCTATTGTTGAGAGAGAGCTTGACTCTTGTTTTGTTCTTTTTCCCTCAAATGTATATAAAATGTTGGCTCTTTCTCCCACTGGAGCAAAACACCACCTGGTAAAAGATGGCAGCAAATACAATGAAATGGGTGTGACACCAAAAATCAACAAGAGGTGAAAAAAAACAGCTGAGGAAAAGGACTTTAAAATCAAAACTGCGCACATCCTGAGACATCCCTCATCTTTCAGTCAGCTATTTCGGAAACAACTTCGTGGTGCAGAGGGCAGGTGCTAGACCCAAATGTCCTGCAACTGGAGTCAGCTGGGAGGGGGATTTTGGCCAAGTCTGCAGTGGAAATGCATGTCAGCCATGAAGTCCAAGTCTGGGTGGTAATTTCTCCTAACTGTGGTATAGAAGTGAGATTTTTGCCTTTCCCTGTTGTTGGAGCCTGGGCTGATTTCTCAAGCAACACCAGGGCGCTGCACAGGTCCTCGCTGAGTGAACCCGAATACCATTGCATCCCAGTGAGGGGGGGGGGGGGGGGGGCGCCGCTCCCAGGCT
>WTSP01005457.1:0-20151 GCA_025331215.1 Actenoides lindsayi | reverse complement strand
CAGTGATTTTGCTTTTCAGCTCAGTTCTTCTAACTGCACTGTCTGAAGTTAGCAGCCTGTTCTCACAGACAGTGTCTGCTTCTAGCAGTGATAACATCCCATGTTTAGAGTCAGTACCAAGGGTTTGTATGCAGATCAAGGCCACTGCTGAATCTTGCGCACCACTTTGGGGGTGGATGCAGAAACTAAAAGGCTGCACCTGCAGGGAGGAGAGGACAGGACAGGTGACCCTAAGCTGACTAGTGAGGTATTCCAGCCCATATATGTCATATTCAGTATAAAGCTGAGGGATCAGGAGGGTCTCACCCCTCTCTTTGCCCTCTTGGCCCGCTATGACAGCTTGGCTTGGCTTGGGTCCTCTTCTGGTTTCTTCCTTGGCTGACATCTGAGGGGGACTCTGTTTGTTCTGTCTTCAATCCTGATCTGTGTGTTCCTGAACCTGGCACCTGAATCCAGCTCCTGAACACAGTTCCCATCTGCTGCTTGGCTCAGTCTGTCTGGGGCTTACCCTGTGCCTGCTCCACAGCATCAGTGCTGATGGTGACATAATTGCCATTGGGGGGGGTGGGTTCGATACTGGTTTTGTATATATTCCTTCTTTTATTATTATTTTCATTAAAGCTGTTCTAGTTTCCTTTTCTAATTGCCAAGTCTCTCTCCCTTATTCCCTTTCTCTTCCCCTGTGGGGAGGGAGGGAGGTTAACAGAGAGAGTCTGTTATAGGTCTTGTGGGCTGCCCTGACCCTAAACTGTGACAACATCCTTTTGGCTTCCCACAGAGTTCTCAATGTAGATGCTGGTAACAACATTATAGTTTTCTAATGTTACCTACCCCAGACATAGTAACACAGAGAAATACTTGAGAATTCTTTAAGGTGTAATAGATAATGCCATGCAGAATGACATACCCATAATCAACCTTCATGTGTTGTCCATTGAAGAAAAATACAGTAGATGGAATATAACTGATGTCAAAATACTGGGTGTACACTGGAACCTTGTTCACATCCACCAAGTAAATGACTGCCATTTTACTTAGGTCATGAGCCGTCTTTGCAAGCTGGAAAGTGTGAGAAAGATGGATGACTAATGGATTGAAACACAACTGGAAAAACGGCTGCAAACTTTATAAAGCCCATTTCTCTTATGTCTTATCTGTCTAAGCAGCACTAGAATATCACATCACCTATTTCAAGCACTTCATACACTCACTACAATAATATAAACATCTGCTTAATTTTCAAACCATTTTATGAATATAGTACCATTTCATTTCACATTTGTCACGAAAATTTTCATAAGACATCACATTATCCAAAGGGAACATGTGACATTCTCTTGCATGCAACCTGTACGCCAATTGAATTCTTTAAAAAAAAAATAAAAATAAATTATTCTTACAATATCGTCGAGCTGCAGACAAACAGCATCGTTATCTCTTCCAAACCGGAGAACCAAAACCTTCTCAGCCACACTTTTTATTGCCTGATCCACTTCCCTCTTACAGGTCAGTTTGGGGAGCAGAAAACTCATCCCGACAGACCACGGCTTCCACTAAAATCCCTAAACAAGCGAGAAAAAAAACAAACAACAAAAACAAGGGAAACTTCTTCATGTTACTGAAAAAAAAAAAAAGAGAGAAATCAACGACCACCACACCAGGCTGACAAGCCGCTCCAGCTCCAGCGTTTGCCTCACGCCCCGGCGGCCCAGGCGCTACGCTCCCTGCCCGCACCAGAGGCAGCGGCAGGGCCTCATCGGCAGCCCCCGTCAAGGTCCGGAGGCTCCCCCCGGGGCCCCGGTGCAGATCGTCCCCCCGGCCCGGGCCTGCCCCGCGGGATCACCGTACCCCGCAGGGCCCTGCGGCGTCGGGGGGGGTGGGAAGAGTCTCGGAACCTTCGCCGTGCAGCCGCGGTACCCCAAGGCCAACCGACGAGCACGGCGCGGCGCCCGGACAGGAAAGCGCAGAGGACCGGGCCCGCCCCGCTCATGCGCAGGCCGCCCCCCGCGAGGTGAGCTGGAAATGGCGGAGGGGTGGGTGCTGCCGTAGGGTGGCTGTTAGCTGCCTTCGCTGCTACGAGACGTCCGCCCGCCCCTTTCCTCTCCCTTCCCGGGCGAGACCAGACGGAGGCCAGGCGGGCTGGAGCGCGGCCGGAGCTCGGGCAGGTGCGGGCGCAGCCGCTGGCGAGAGAGGTCTCTCTCGCCTCGCGTTTCCCGGCGCTGGGGGTTAACGCCGAGAGATTCGTCCGCGGGCCTGCGGTGCCATAAGTTTCCCGGTCGTGTTCCCCTCCTCGGCCCCCCGCTGGCCCCCGGTGACCTTGGGAGCGCCCTTTCGTTTGTCTGCCCTGCCGCCCGGCCCGGCTTTCCTTGGCGGGAGCGGGTCAGGCTTGTCCTGCCTTGGAAGCCGCGCTCCCCCGCCGCACCAGAGGGGAGCGGGAAGCGGCGGTGTCCCCGGGAGGGCTGTGGGGCGCAACGCGGCGGTTCGAGGTGTTACCTGCCTTGCCGCCGTTCGGTTCTGTTGTGGGCTGGTTTAGTGCCGCGGTCTCCGGCAGAGAGACCCACTGCTAACCCTGGCCTGGTGCGCTCCTCACGCGGCCTTTGGGCCCGAGTCTGTACTGGGGTCAGGCCTGCGGACAGCCGGGTGCTGGCACCTGTGCTGGGGAAAGGCACCGTCTGGGAAGTATCACTGAAGGAAGGGCCTTTTTGTTCGTGGGGTTACTGAAGTCATGCTGGCGGGGAAAAAAAAAAGTATTAGAAAAATATTTTTATTCCTACAAATCTAGATTCTTCAAAGAGATTTAGAGTAATTCTTGCTGTAGTGACACAGTAGTGTGCCTGTTGAACACACTGAAAGGTAACTTGGCTTTTACCAAAAGCTGTCTTCAAGTATTCAGACTGTAAATCTGCCTTTTAACTATTGACTTCATTGGCGCTCCAGTTATGGAAGTTAATTGAGGAGCTCATCTCTTAATTTCTCTAAGATGTACAACATACTTTTTTTTATTATTAGTTTTGCCAATATTTTTAACCTTTCAATGTAAAAGTATGAACACCTTTATCATAACATGAATTTTCACACTATTAGGGTCTTTTTTTATTAATTTTTTTAAATAAAAGTAGAAAAAGTAAGGTCAGTCACCAGTTTGACCAATTACAGTATTGTAAAATGTTATGCCAGTTTATATAATGTTTCCTAATAATACACTGCTCTTTATGTGTCTCTTTATCTGGGCAGATATAGATATATATATAGGTATATAAACCCCCCAAATTAGGTTTAATTTGCTCTGTATAACAAATTATTTTCAGGTGGTAATTTATTAGTGAAATTATGAATTTTGCTTTCAAAATTTGGAGCTAATTTTTATGTCTTGTACAAATCATGTTTTCTCAAACATCGAAAGTTCACTGATTTTATGTAAGTTTGCATAGGGCAAATTAAATAGTAAACATTCTTTGGTGGCTTTCTTTCTGCAGACCTTTTACATTTAAATGCAAATGTGTATTAAATTAATGGGACTGCGGGTTTCATGTCCTGACCTTTATGTGACAAAATCAACTTCACAGGCAGTTTGGCAAAAAGAAGAAATGTGGTCTTTTCCTATACTAGCTGTTTATTCTTCCATCTAGAAGGTGTCTAGTGGATCAGGCGTGGAAACTCATTTGGGTGGGATGGTAACTACCTTTATTTTCCATTCTCCACCTCCTGATGAGCTGGTCAGTTGTCCCTAAGATCAGATCTCTGATCTGGCTCATAATGCAGCTGCGTGAGTGCTGGCACTGCTGAGGATGCTGAGGATCAAGGCACTCATGGGACATAAGGGTGCCTTCAATGGCAGCAGCATTGGCTCAGCTAAACTATAGTGGAAATGCACCGAAGAAGAAAAACTTCAGTACTTAAGTTTGCAAATGGAGCTTTCCCAAAATATAATTGTAAAATCAAAAATGTGATCTGTTATTCAGGGTTTTTCCAGAAAATGCTACAATAGGAAGTGTATTTTCACAGTATAGGTGAATCAGGCATCTCTGGACATATAATATAAAAATATTTTTGGTCTCAATGCAACATTTTGCTTACTTTCATTGCAAAAGTTCTTCTTTGTCATATGATGCAGATAATTTAAATGGTTTTCATACAATAATTAAATGTTGAACTGTAAGCAGCAGAGCTAACTGTGGCTATTCACAGCAGTGTCGCACAATGCTGGTTTTATTTAGAAAACAGTGGAAAAGTAATAGTAGAAGTAGGAATTCTTACTATTCTCACAGAAGTAAGTTACTGTCAGTGTTACTAAGGATGAACATCTGTGTGCGTTTTCTATATTATTTCTGACAAGTTCCCCTTCTCCATTATTGGTGTTTTGCAGATAAGTGTTTGAAGACAGCACGTATCTAAGTATGCAGTCCACTAATGCGCTTCTGAAAAGAATTGTGAAAAGTTCTGTCCTTCCACTTGCTGCACAACATGGGATGAAAAAGGATTTGTTTCCACTCAGTAGAACTCTGAGTTTATCATTTTGCCTGAAGCAGGACAAATCATGCAATCCCTCAGAAAAACTAGATTTAGACGCGTGGAAGAAGGTAATGAAGTCTGGATTGCAAGAAGTCAGTGAGATGGTTTCTGAGCATAAGGAGCTTTCCTCTTCGGCTGGTGCACGTGAGATTTTGGAGATGTGGAGACTAGCTGGCAGATTGGTTCCGGAAAATATCACTGAAGAACAGCTAAAAGCCTTTATGGAATGTCCTTCCAAGTCAGCCCAAAAGAAGTATTTAAAATTTTTGTATCTCAAAGAGCTTCACAAGAAAAATGACAAAAGAAAGATGGATGAGAAAAGAGAAAGGAGGCTGGAAACACAAGAACAAGCTTCCAAAACTCCTGAGACCAAAAGGAATTCATTCATTTGTTTGTGGACTAGCTCTATGGATAGAGCATACAGCTGGAGGGTTGCTCAGTCTATGATCTTTGGGCAGCCTCTGGTATTTGACATGTCTTATGAAAAAGATATGTCTGTCCGAGAAGTTGCAAATACAGTGAGACAACTGGTATTAAGCGAAGGCTGCAACCGAAGATCCGTGGATCCGTTCCACATCCACTTCTGTAACCTCAAAAATGACAGCCTCTATCAGAAGGAGTTTATCAAGCATTACAGAGAGGCGTGGGGCAAACTGCTTGTCACTGCAACAGAGCAGTGCTACACAGAAGTCTTTCCAAAGGATAAACTTGTGTATCTGACTGCTGATTCTCCCAAAGTAATGAAAACATTTGATCACAATAAAATCTATATTGTTGGGTCAATGGTTGACAGGAGCATAAAAACAGGAGTCTCATTAGCACGGGCAAAGCGACTGGGGCTGGAGACTGCGGCCCTTCCTCTGGAGAAGTACTTGCTTTGGAATACTGGTGCCAAAAATCTCACACTGGATCAAATGATGCATATTTTATTAACCTTGAAAGACACTGGAGACTGGAAGAAGGCTCTGGAATTTGTTCCAAAAAGGAAGTATTATGGCTTTGTAAGCAAGCCTGTACATGAGCTGAAAAAAACCTTAAACCTGATCAACACACTTAAACTTGGAAAGACACAGGAAGAAGTACGAAAGCAATTTGCTAAGAACTACTCTAAGAAGCTAAGGCAGAAGTAGGATGGTGGGAAGGAGATTTTTATGGGTAGACTGTGCCCTTGAATGCTCCAGTTTCTCAGGACTTCTGGAACTGTACTCAGCTGTTTCTCTCTAAACATACCTTTGTTCCTTAAGTTTGAAAGGTCTGTTAGGAGATTTTTTTTTAATTAATATTATTTACCTTAGTATTCCAGCTGTTTAAATTTATATTCACACATTACTGAAATTATGTAAGAGAAATGAGGTAATGCGTTTAAAAAAAAATTACTCTGTGCAAAGAATATCAGTCTGTTCAGTTGAAGCATGCTGGGGCAAGGGCAGTTGTAACTGAGTGCAGATGTTCTTTAGAGAACATCTCAATGCTTTGGGTTTGCAGTGGGTAGAGGCCATTGACAGTCTCCCTCTGAAAAGCTGGCCATGATGAAGTAGAAGAGACCTTTCCCCATTACTTTCTGAGCGCTGTTTTGGTGTGTAGGTGGATTAACTTCTGACAGCTTTTAAACTAAAAACAGTTAAAACCGAGCGTGACTTTGCAGAGTTGCACAGTTTGTTTCTGGGTGATCTGACACAAATCAAGTCTGTTTTGAAGGAATAAGCCAAATTTCTTGATCCCACCAAAAAGTACCTTACGTACTTAGATGTCAGACTTTTATCCCCAAGTGCCTCTGTTTTCAGTCTGTGTAATGTAAATTTCCCAAAGTGCTGGAACTTTTGAAATGATAAACAGTCCTATTAGTAAATACTTGGAGGAAGAGAGAGAGCCTTTTGGTATTTCTCACAACTGAAAAGGTATTGGTTGGTCCTCATGTGACCATCTGTGTTCAGGCTGCTGAGCTACAACGGGCATGTTGTGAAATACTGTTTTTTCTGATGCTGGTGCTTTCAATCTTTCTGTGTGGAGGGTGGGGCTTGTCCCAAAAATCCAAAAACTATGGAGGGAGGAGGGTCCTTTTGAAGAGTATACTTCAAATACACGAGGAGTTGGTGGTGATCCAGGCCTTGTCCAGCCTCACGCTACACACTGTTGTGAAGAGGGGTTGGAAGGCAGGGGATGTGCTACCCCAATACTGCCCTTCACTGCAGGGGCTTCTAGGCATGGAGAACCCCTGGCTTGGGACCCATTCCCTTCTACCACGTGTGGTTGGGTGGTACACAAAGCTTCACCCGGGGGAAGTGCTGCGGGTATGGCTGCCAGCTGCCTCCCACCACCCTTTTGAGCCCTTGGGTGTGAGGAGCTTGCACAGTCCCTTTTCTTTCTCTCATGAGAGCAGGGGGCTCTGCACTGCTAGAGTGCATCTCTCGTTATGTGCTGCTTCTCCATGAAAGCAGCCTCCCCTGGTCTGTGAACAGGTTTGCACTGTGGAGAAGAAAGAAATTAAAATGACATCATCGCTCACTTGAGCTCATGTTGGTGAAAACACGGGAGGTACTTCTGACGCCATAAGCGGTGGGGGAGGGTGAACACAGCAGGGACTCAGTTCTTCTGAGAGCCTCTGTGTGTGATACAAGGGCGGTGACGTTGAGCTTCCAGCCCCGCTGTTCACACACTTTCCCCCCCACCCCGGCCGGCCGTAGGGAAGCGGTGCCCGCGTCCGCATCACGGTGTCACCGCTCCGTCGCGACCGGGCCTACCCGCCGGACGTGCGTCAGAGCGGCATGCGCTCTCAGCTTTCCCGCCTAATCCGCTGGCTCGGAGAACGAAGCTTCCGGCTGCGTCACTCCCGCCGCGCAGTAGGAGGCGGGGCGGGCCTCGCCGCTCTGGCCTCCGCCCGCGCTTTCTCTATGGTGAGGGGAAGGCCGCGGGGTGGCAGCGGCGCGGCCGGGCGGGGCGCATGCGCGGCGCGGGAGGCCGAGGCGGGGGAAAATGGCGGACGGCAGAGCTGAGGGGGAGAAGGCGAAGCGGCCGCAGCCCGGAGGAGGTGAACATGTAGTGCCTCTCGCCGCGTAGCTGCGGGGTGGGCAGGGGGTCCGGTCCCCCAGGGGTGGAGGGAGGTGGTTCAGAGGTGCTGCTCCCGGCCGGGCCGTGCCGTGCCCTGCCCGGCCCTGCAGGGAGAGGGGGCGGCCCAGGCCTGAGGGGGCTGCGTTGGAGGAGAGGCCGAGGTCTGCGCCCGCAGTCTGCGCGCCTGAGGGTTAGCCTCGGCCTTACAGGAGCCTCGTGGAAAAAAAAGATCTAACAGCTTCTCCCTGTCTACGTAAATGCGTTATTTCTCTCCGTGAAAAATACACGGAATTCTTCTGCCGTGTATTGAGAGAAATTTGACTTTTGCTGCTTGTAAGGATAAGGGTAACGCCTTAAAGATAAGCTTTTAGCAGATATGGTACCTTTTAAAAGTGGGTACAGTGAATATCCCTTATCTGCTGTTTTAAGCATCCTGGGTTTTTTGTGTGGCAGCTTTCTGCAAGTTTTCTGTTTTGTTTTATATTGCTTATATTATGACTGGACATTCCTGTCATTTTCTGTACTACTTACCGGTTCTTCTAACATTTTGAATCACGTTTCTTTCCTTCTTTCTTCCTCTGACTTAAGATTGAGGACATACTGTTTTAGCAAAGATTAGTTTTCCCTTCCCTGGTGTTTTTTGTTGTTTTTGTTTATTTGTTTTGTGTGTGTGTGTTGTGTTATTTTGTCGGTTTTGTTTTGTTTATCTGTAGGCAGAAGGCAGTTCTTTGATCTGTTGAAAGATTAAATCAAGCTTGTAAACCAATTAGGATAGCCCCAACAGTGAATGTTATTTCTGGTAATCGCTAAAATATAAACAGTAATACTTGATATTAGGTAGTTCCATGAATCTTGGTTCTCGATTTTGGGTGATGTTTTTTTGGGGTGGTTTTTTTTATTAGTAATGCAGTAACAGGGCAGTATCAGCACGTCAGTTATCTGTACTGTCTTGTGTACAGTTTAATGTGTTGAAGCGTCTTAATGAGTTATGGTATGTTGGCCCTAAGGAAGGACAGTTACTCCCTGATGATTTTTGCAAGAATTGAGAGTCTAGGTTTTGCCAGTATTTGTGGGGTTTACCTTAAAGTTAGCTTAGTTGTGACTGGTTTGTTCACACCACCACCACCACCACCAATGGTCACACTCCCAGGGGCAAGAGGTGGTGAAACACTGTGCAGCTAGCACTGTCAGTCTAGTCACTTAAACCACCTAGGCAGTGGAAGTTGTCCACTTATGTAGCTTCTTAATATTCACCTGTGAAGTAGGACAGCTTTTTATTACTGTGATCCATGAAAAGAGCACTGGTCAGACTAGCTTTCGAAGTAATAGTGGTGCTTTCTGCAGGTGAGGTATGACCTCCTTGACATCTCTAGGAAGTAATAAACAAGCTGTAATGTCTGGAAAAATATATATGTATTGGAATGAGAGTTGGGAGAGACCTGCTTAATGTATAATACACGTCTGCATTTCTGTTTCCTGCAGAAATAAATCACCACAACATCTCCTTCCCCACCTATCCCAATTGTCCTACACCCTTTAATAGATCCTTCAGCAAATAAGAGTTATTTCTTTTAGCAGTCTGCAGGTCATCCTAAGTGGACCCTTGTAGAAGTAACCTTCAGAATGCAGTAGTGATGGGAGCTAATTTTGAGAGAGAAGCTATTTAATATTTCAGTGAGAAGTCAGATATGGGTAGATTGTGTTAGGCTTCATCTTGTGCTGAGCAATATTCTAGAATTTGTAGTCAGAAGAAGTAAGCTGTAGTGTAATTAGCTTCAAGCTAGCATTAGCTTGGGAACCTGGATAGGTCCAGTGTGCCCTGAGATTTGGGCTGCTGTAGAGAAGGGAAGACTTTTAGGCCCACAGTTCCAACACTTTTAAGGCCAATGAATCTTCTCCCTACCCTTGAATCACAGTCTCCAGTGTACCTAGACTGGACTTGTAACTGAACATTGTTTAAGGTGGTTTCATGCGCTGGCTGAACAGGGTCTCTCTGGCCTTGCAGACCCACTGTTTGGGAAACACTGCTAAGACAGGAGCCAGTACCCAAGGTCACTTGTGTAAATTTTGCTTGTTTCTCTTTCATCCTTTGTCACTTTTTTTATATCTATACTTTCTGGGTCAAGTTTCTAGTGGTGCAGATTACTACCATTTTTTAAGAGTGAAATTGATTACAGTTACTAATTTTTCTTTTTTTTGTGTGTGTGATCTTGCCACATTTTTGCAGGTGAATAATAAATCCATTTTTGTTCCAATCACTTGTTATCTTGAGAGCTAGAAGAGTGGGGTAGAAAGAGTATATTCTGCTGCTTGGGGAATAGCAGAAAAATATCTATATAGATGGTGTCCCTAGTTTTTTGTTCTCTTCATGTTATTTGCTTCCTTCTTTTTCTTGGACCTACAATCTTTTTGGCCCCTGATGCAGGCTAGCTTCTCTCCCATTGCTCTGTATTGCTTAAAAGCTTTTTGCTGTTAGAGAGCAGTGCAAAGAGTGTTCTTACCTGATAGTCTGAATTTGCTGCGCGTGCAAGGCCCTGTTCTTCACTTGATACAATGATGGACTGGTGCTAGGTCCAGTTTTTCTGTAGCTTGTTTGCTTTTGTTGGTTTTGTTTTGCTCTGGAGGGGTTTTTTTTGGTGGGGTTTTTTGTTTGGTTGGGTTTTTTTGTTTGGTTGGGGTTGTGTTTTGTGGGGTTGTTTTTTTCTTTCTTCTTTCTTTCTGCTACTGCAGTGACTTGCTTATTGCAGCAGCAGAGAAATGTATTTTTTGCTGAAGCATTTACGACGTCCAGTGTGAGTTTTCCAAGGACACCTTTATCTCTTGGTGTAGCTGAAGAAGCTGAGTGTATAGGAATGAAAATGTGATTTGAATTTTTTTTTTCTCTGTGGATCATTGTTCAGCTGCTATGTGTTCCATGACTTTATACAAAACCAGAAAAGATGAAATATATATACATACATATATATATATATATGTTTTTCTAGTGCTGATTCCTTCCTCAAGCAGAGCTTGGCAGATTTATTACAGATGAGATGCGGACAAGCAGTGACTTGAAACATGATTGAGACAGCCGGCCTCACTGTAGGCACTTCCATGATCTTAGAGTTGTGCCAGACAAGCCTAGAGACTGGCATGGACATGTCTTTGTAGAAATTTATTAGAATTAACTTTTAACTTAGTAGATTATCTACTCTAGATTTGGAATTGGGATTCCAATTATGAGAACTAATCTATGTCAATTTAAACCCTAAAAATATTTAGTCATCTACATTTAATTTACTACATGAACTTTGACTTCCATACTAAATAAAAAGATGGTGCTTCAAGATTGTTTTCCTGGCTCATACACAAGAAGTTCTTTACAAGTAGTGGAGTGCTTGCAGTTTCTTCTCCTCTTTTGTGTTTTGCTGTCCACTAAATGTACATTGGTGGAAACTGCTGTCACTAAAAACACTTTACCTATTGCACCCAAAGTATAATGCTTGTTGAGGTTGCTGCTCCCATCAATCTGCTCAGTAAAAATAGCTCATCTTGGTAAGTTGTTTCGACTTCACCAGGACCTGAAGAAGAGGCAGAAAAACCTGTGAAAACTAAGACTGTTTCTTCCAGTAATGGAGGAGAAAGTTCGAGTCGCAGCGCAGAGAAACGGGCAGCTAATGAAGAAGCTGAAGACTTCACCACAAAGCCTGCTCCTGCCAAAATGTCCAAGTTTGGATTTTCCATAGGCAGTCAGACAACAAAGAAGGCATCTGCAATATCCATCAAACTAGGAGCAAATGTAAGTTGTCTGAGGGCTTTTAATTTTAGGGAAAATGAGGCAAAGGGGGAAGTACTTTGGGGAGGCTTTCTTGCAGAAGGAAAACCTTGAATTACATGAGGGTAACTTGGGTAAAGTTGAAGTGTCAAGTGTTGCATGGCCAGTAAGCCATACAAGTGTAAGTGTTTCAAGGTGATTAATACCAGGTCATTTGTCTCAGGAAGCATAAGACTTGATTGAAATGAACTGTAGATCTTTGAACATACGGAATCATTTTGTAATGGGATTTGATAAGTCTGGAATAATTGCCTGAGGGAAACAAGCAGACTTGTTAAATTGTTCCACCTACTTTGAAATGAGTGCTGGGAGCTTTACTCCGTAGGATGCTTAAAGCTACAAGAAAGCAAGTGCTCTCCTATGGGGCCTAATAGGTCATCTTCCACTCCAAAGACCTTCTTTTAGCGTGGGGAAGTATAGTTTATTTTTTATGACTTTACCTATTCTTTGCAAGGTCAGTATGTTTCATTTCTTTTATGCAAGAAATGAGGCTTCATTACATAGATTTTTAAGAATTATGTTTCCCTTCCCTTTATTGTCCAGTACAAGGTATTCTTGTGCTTGTTCAGATGTGAATCCGATGCTTCTCTTTAGTAGTAAAGTAGTCCTCTGCTAGCTTGGGCAAGGACAAACCAAGTGCCAGATTCCTCTCTATTTAATACAGTTCATTTACACTTCCCACATATCACTGTGATGGATACATTATAAATCCTTCTGGGGGTTAAATTCAAACTGTAACTATGAAAGGCTTGCACCTGCAATGCCACCATTTTACAGATCTGCAAAAGATGAAAAGAGCGCTCTGTTATTTTGAGATGAGAGGTAGATGTTGGCTGGCAGCATTGTGTGGTATAAATGCAACCAGATCAGCTCAGGCTTTGGAAAAATTGGCAAAGCTGCCTTCTCTGAGTCACTAGCAAGCTCCACTTTCTCATGTAGAAAGATAATTCCAGTGACGATAAATTTGGCTCAGGATTTCCGGGTCACTAAAATGAGTGTGTGACTGACAGCGCAGCAGATTGGACAGTGCTGAAACTTACTCTGTTTCTTTTTAGTCGTATTTACTCCCTTAGCGTGTTACCCGGTCATGGGGAGCTGGTGCTTTAAAAAATGCCACAGTATTTGTACATTACACTGTTGGTGAGGAATAGATGTAGATGGTCGTATAAGAACTCTGTCACAGTTACCAGCTTTGAAACTATGAATGTCTATGAAATAATCACCAATAAAGTAAAAATGGATGAAGTACTGTGTATGGTTGATTTAGGCAACTGATAATAAAGAAGCAGTTACCAATGACTCAGTGCATTCTTAGTGGTATCAAAGTTACTTTCACTATCTCTTCTGTATTACATGTCACGGTTGTGAGTTTGGTAGCTTCTTACACTTTAAACAGAGGAGGGTAGTTATTGGAAATCAAAATAATACTTTACTAATATAATATTATCTGAACCATGTGGTTCACACTGGTGCTTGTTTAAAACCATTGAATTTTTCTAAGCCAGAAAGCTGTTGTTAAAAGACAAGAAAAATAAACATATTCATCTTCCTGGCATTGGTGAATGAGAATACTCAAAAAGAATAATGGAAACAGAGACATAGTAAAATTTTGAATACCACTACTTATTCAGGTTCAGAATTAATCACTCATGTTGTGCAGCAGTGGTTGCATCCTCCCACAGTGTGCTGGAAAATTAAGACTTGCTGGTGGGGAATTGTAAAATGAGAGGTCTCAGCTTGCTTTTCAGACTATATCTTGCACAAATGAGCAGCCATTTTCCTTTTTCAGCAGAGAAAAACCTTTATGTGCTTGATTAAGACAAAAAAGACTCTCATTTCAGTGAAGATGTGTGATTTCATTTTACTAGAAAATTTAAAACACCAAAGGTAGCTTTTTTGAGGTGGTAGACTGACTTGTGCATTTACGTTTGGTCTTTTTCAGAAGCCTAAAGAGCCTGTTCCAACTCTTGCTCCAAAAACCCTTTCTGTAGCAGCAGCTTTCAATGAGGATGAAGATGTGAGTAATAAACCAGTGATCAACACAACTTGGAAGTACTGTTGGTGTGGGTTAGAGTCAGGCAGAGAGAGAACGGCTCACTTAATTTTCTTTATATCAATGTCAGGATTTTTCAACCTAGAAACATATCGTGTTTCTGTTGAAGAGTGTACAGTTTTGTAGCTTTGTGTTGGTTCAAGAAATCACTAAAGTGTTGATAACTTTTACTTGAAAAAAATCATGGGGCTTGATGGGGAGGTGAAGAAGAGTTGGTCTGTTTTGCCAAGTTGTTTTTTTTGTTGTGTTACTATTCCTTATTACACAGAGGTGAACGAAGGAATTTGTATTTTTTTCTGTAACCACGCAGAACCTCTGTTTGGTCCTGAATCTCTTTGTTTTCCTGTAGGGCCATAGACCATAATTTGTCTTGTCAGGCATTTGAAATGTTCAAAAGATAGTGCCCAGGTATGCTCTAACCTCCTTTCTCTCTGTAGAGTGAACCAGAAGAAATGCCTCCAGAAGCCAAGATGCGCATGAAGAACATTGGAAGGTAGGT
Organism: Actenoides lindsayi; assembly: GCA_025331215.1. Taxonomy (NCBI): domain Eukaryota; kingdom Metazoa; phylum Chordata; class Aves; order Coraciiformes; family Alcedinidae; genus Actenoides; species Actenoides lindsayi. The sequence goes on along the minus strand of WTSP01005457.1, from coordinate 6,225 downwards.
CAGCTTTCAACTACGGTTTGGAGAAGGGGGTGTGTGTGAAAATAACCTCTTCCAAGACAGGTCAGATCTTGCAAGTGATTTGGATATATAGGAAGAGGGAATTAAAAAGTTTTTATCCAGAAACAAAATTCAAGAGAATTTTGATACAGCTGTTTTCAAATGTCTCAGCTATAGATTAAAAGTAGTACATTTACGTTTGCACTTTGAATCCTATTTACCTTCTTTCTGAGGAAGAAATTGGTTCTGTATTAAATAGAAGCTTGTTTTCATCTTAGAAAGTTAGTAGGTGGGAGTTCCTGCTTGCCGTTAAACTTTCTATCTTTTGAGTTTTTCATTGGATAAATTGCCCTGAAGTAGGGTAGTCTGGTCAGATTTTTAAACTCTGGTGCAATGGCATGATGAGAATCATCTCTCTCAGAGACAAAGAATTGCTTGTTCGCTTTTAAAACAAATATATATCATTTTTCTGCTTGCCATAAATGAGACAATAAATTTGAGACAATCCTAAAATAAAAAGAGATGTTTTCAAAGAAGGCTTCACTTAAGTTAGGGATGAAATCGTGAGCACATGCATTTTCAATATGTTTATCATGATGAACTGCTTTTAAAGTCAGTCACCTGGAGGATCACTACTGTTTAGTCATTTGTTTGGTTTTGGGTTTGGGTTTGTTTTTTTTTCTCCCTCAAGTAGCAAATTTGAATCCTCAACTTTGTAGCCCCTACAACAAATACTTCACAGCCAGTAGTAGTTACCTGCCACTCTCACCATCTCTGCTGCCCCCTCTCATCGCTCTGTCTTGATGTGCTACAGAGAGATCAATTCTGTGACCAAATTACAGTTGCTAGTAGTGAGGACTCCTGATGCAGGGGAAAGAAATGTGTGGTAGTTTCTGGTGGCAGGTTGGACTTGAAGTTGGTGTTCTGAATGTCATGTTGCACAAACTACTGTAACTGAGCATCTCAACTGATGTTGTTCTACTTTTCACAGGGATACACCAACCTCAGCAGGACCAAATTCCTTCAATAAAGGAAAGCATGGCTTTTCTGACAACCAGAAGCTATGGGAACGAAATATAAAATCTCATCTTGGAAATGTCCATGACCAAGAAAATAACTAAATGATGTGGATTGAGAGTTGGGTGTTTGGGGGGAGGGGAGGGTGTAACATTAAAGGAACAGTTTCCTTTTTTAAGAATGGTATAAGACTATCTTTGGAGCCGCTTTTTTAAAAAATTTGAGTGGTACACTAATAACTGAGTTTGAAATTAGAGGTAATTTATGTTTTGTATACAGATTTCAAGGCATTTGCTAATTTTGTAGTTCCATGTGATTAGTTTCAAAAGGTTACAGATAATAAAGAAATTGGAGTGGTACCTTTAAAGATTTTTTATTTTTTTTAATTTTTTGTTTGGTTGGTTTTGGTCAGTGGTGATTGAAGGTGGATGAAAAAGGTTACTGTCTCTTTAATTAGTTTAACATTGAATGCTCTCGCATTCTCACTTCTGGCTCCCTCTTCATAACAGGAGAAACAGTTGACTCTTAGGAATACTGCTAAAGAGAGTGAGCATTGTCTTGTGCTAGAAGTGTTACTGGACTATTAATTTGATTATAAACTTATGCAGGAAATAATAAGAACCTGGAAGTTTGTTTTGGTTTTTTTTTCCCTCCCTGCAGTCATCTTTTGTTAAGTCTCTGCAAACTAGGAATTATATTGCTCTGAGTGGCTCTGGTGACTTAGCTCTAATTTTGTTTAAAACTTCATGTAGGATGTGTAACCTTCTGTGGCCTGTTTTATCCTAAGGAAATGGGCCTTGTCTGTATATTAGATACAGTCTGTAAAGAATATTCACTACAGAGGTAAATCAATATTTTCAGTGTGCTCCTCTTAAGTCATTAGCTTTGAGTAGTGCTTGTTAGCATTTCCTTGTGGTACACGAAAGCTACCACCAAAAAGACAAGCTAATGTACATTAAGCTTCACATTTGGTTGAAATATTTTTCTTTACTATGCCTAGAAGGAATAAAAGCCACACCAAAAATTGGTAACTCACTGCTTAAGTATGAAAAATCATTAAGATGCACTTTCCTCTCTTGCCATTTAAAACAAAATGCCTTGATGCCCGTGACCTCAGTGGCCGCTATCAGGTTAAAGAGTTCTGTGTTTGCAGTCCTAATGCTTCTAACAAGTGTCAGCTTCAGAAATAAAACTTGACCTTTTCCTACCTGTCTGCCTTGTGCAGTAGTTGTCAACAATGACATGAAGCTGGTCAGTTTGATTTCCTAGTTTTCATACTGCAGAACAGTGCTGTAGGATTTCAAACCAAGTAACAACTGCCTAAATTTCAGTCTGATTTAAACTGCATACTTTTAAAATGTTTTGCTAGCAGAACTAGTTAAACAGAAAGTTATCAACAGCAACAATGCCATCTGCACCTCCACACCCCCAAACAAACTTAAGGGTCTTTTTAAACTCAGATACCTGATAAAGTCAACCACTAAATTAATTTCAGCCCAGACCTGGTTGTAGAATTCAATATGCTAACTGCTGTCGTTCTGCCTTTAAAACCTTTCTTCATCCTAAAGTTGAACCTATGAGTGCAGAAAGGAAAGTGCATCTTGAAGTGTATTTTTTTATTATTATTATTATTTTAGGAAAGCTCTGACCACTTAGACTTATGAGTTTGTAAGTTCTAAAAAATATTTTTTTGTATTTTTGTATTGTATGTGTAATCTTTTTTCTTTTGAAGTCTGATGCAGTTGAATACCTGTAACTATTTTCTTTAAAAGCCTTGTTATAAACGTAACATAAAAACGTATACATTATTTTTTTTTCTATAGCAGAAATCTTTGGTTTACTTAAAACAAAACACACTTTCAGAACTGACTTTCAAAACTGATTTGGGCATTACTGGAACTAGGCGAGACAAAATGAAGCATTTACTTTTCACTTATTTTTATCACATGTGGTTATGTTTGTTGAAATAAATCCCTTCAAGATAGTGGTAATTCACAGTGAATAACTATTTTATCTTGCTCCTTAGTAGTTGATACTGTCTCGGTCACTTGTATTAGGGAAAAGTAAAAAGGAACTCTGAGTAAGAGTAAGAGGATGACTTGGAGTCCTGTTTTTTTAGGTAAAAGTGTCTTCCCTGTTTTTGGCTGAAGTAGATGTTTATTTCAACGAATTTCCCAGTACTTCAGAATGCTTCGGGCAACTGCTAGGCAGAACAGCAGACACGCTAGGAAATACCTTCCAAGCAAGTGACAGAGTAAAAGTTATATTTATTTTTCTTGCTCCCGTGGTCAATAAATGTAATCCTAGACCTTGTGAGAGACCACAGCAGCTTCTAGACCTCAGCTAAAGGTGAGCAGAGATCCTGCCTCACTCAGTCTATGAGTTGTGTTCCTTCACAGTGCTTCATGGAAAAAAAAAATCAATCATGATGGCCTAAATCCACCCAGGCCTAAGCACCAAAGAAGCCTGATCTTGTAGCTACAAAGGTGTCTGCTAGTGTTTAATGTCTGACCTGTGCAGGAAAGGCTGGATCTGTAAAGCACCATCAAGGCAAATGTTAGCTAGAACTTCACTTGAAGTTCTAGGCTTTGGTTATACAATAGTTGTGGTCTTGGGGAGTGTGTATGGTATATTTTTTTGTTATTTTTCTAAGAATATTCAGGAATCCTAAATCTCACAGTAAACTAACTGATTTAGCTATCTTAAGTGCTTTCAGGAGACCTTTAGCTGCTTAGTATAGCACAGTATGTATACCTGTCCATGGTCAAAATATCTGTCTCTGTAGCTTGTGCAATATTTACCTCAAAAGGCTTAGGCTTGTGTAGCAGTAAAGCTTTATTTAGCACCTGAGCAGCTTGCAAAACATTCCAGATGCTAGGTGAAGATAGATGTAGTTACCCAGTAACCTTCTCTGCTCTACCCTGCAGCTAGGCTTCTTTTAAGCCTTCTGGGTTGTGAATGGATCCAAACTCATCTCAATGCTAACTATTTTAAAATAATAACAATCCCCATAAAACCCCCAGTGCAGTCAACTACTAGTGGCAGTGTTTCAGGCCATCCTGGCTGTAGCTCCTTACACTCCCAGTTTCATTCCTTTAAAATGACAGGAGGTGCACTGTGCACATTCTCAAAATATTTTATCAACAGAAAGTATCACCCAGTTAGCCTGTCTGTGATGTAACTGGTGGGTGCTATTTTAATGTCAGGGGCTTACTGCCATCGTAGCTGGCCTGATAAGCAGTATTCAACTGACTCTGAAAAAACCAACTTTCGTCACCACCACAGCAGCAGCCACAGCTGCCTTGGGGCCCCTTGATCTCCACATCTGTCAGAGGCATAGAGCACCTTCTGTCAGGACCCACGTGACTGTGCTGAGCTCTGTGTGCTGAGCTATGTATGTTTTTACCAAAGCTTGCTCTGTGAGGAGACTTGAAGGAAAAGTCAGTTTTTGAGAAAATGTCAGCATCTGCTTCCTCAAGAGGGAAACAACTTTTAAACTGTTGGAAATCAGTGGTCCAACTGGAACTCTTTCTAGGCTGCTGTAAGGTAAGAAGATAAGTCTGGAGAAGCAACAGGATTTCAAGAAAGGCCTTTTATTTGTGTACATAGTAGCCTTAAAAGGTGTTCTGCAAAAAAGAGGTTGTTTGAGTTTTTAATTCATTATAAAATCCTAAATTGAGGAAGGCTGAGTAATTCTGTCCTTAAGCTACGTAAGGGAAGGCTACATTCTAAAATCGCCGTAATTTCTCTAGTTGCTGTGCCCAGAGACACTGGAACACCATAAAAATTGGACAATGAACAACTGCAGTTTACTTTCTCCTGTTAACTCCTTCCTTATTTCTTCTGTTTTTATTAATGAATGGATCTCCTGCTGTTCTCTAATTTTGATACATCAGCATCTTAAAAACTTACAGTGCTTACTTAGGAAAGCTGCTTGTGTTTTAATTAGTTGGAGCCATTGCCCCCGAGTAGGTGCATAGGTATCCATAGAATGAAAAGCTTGAAACATGAGCTGTTGCACTTGAACTCTCTCTATAGCAAGTTATATTTCTGTTTATGAACTTCCATTTAAAAGTCTGGAGCGGTGGGAGTCCAAGCAAGGTTTAGTTACCAAAGCAAACCTTTAATTAAACTCTGCAGTGCAATACTTCTTGCAGTATAGGTACTTAGATGCCACTTGCCCTCCAGTCTCGATAGAGTAGGCGAGAGTGGCAGTGACTGTCACAGCTAGCACTTGGAGTGTGTATTTTTTGACTCAGCAGCATATGGGTCTTAAAGACCTTTGCTAATCTTATGACTTGGCTCTTAAGTTTGGTTCTTGGGATTGGATTTCCTGGTGAGACAAGATGCACAAATAAAGTGCTTGTAGCAAGAGCTCCACTGAAACTTGACTTCATGAGCTGGTGTATGTGTTTTCCTTGCAGTACAAGCCTAGTAATTCGAGGTAATGCAAGTCATAATAAAAACATAAGTATCTCTACTTTTCTCCCCCAGCTTTTCATAATTTGTAAACAGAGTAGTTGCATATAAAGTGTTGCCCAATGCTTAGTAGCTCATTGTGAAAGAATTCTGCCTTTGCTTTTGTGAAAAAAGTGTAACTGTGGTTTCCTTGCATTTCCATACGTGCACCAACAGCAACTCCATAGAAACAGAGGTGCAGAACAGTGCCATGTAGCATAAAGGGGAGTTGCAAAACCAGCATCTCTCTCGGGCTGTGCTTTATTTTTGCTACTCAGATGCTTAATTAACAAGGCCCTGTTCACATGTAAAAATCAAGGCTGTGACAGGAATAGCTTGGGCTGCTACACAACTGAAATCACTAAGATGCTGCCATCTGTAAGGCAGGGCACTTGACCCAAGACAAGTACTGCCCTAAGGACAAAACTTTTCATAGGGGTGCAAGACAAACTTTCTGAGAAGTCCCTCAACATCACACTAGGCTTGTTAACATACTCCCCTGCAGCTCTGCACCTGGTGGGGGCATGGAAGTGTCATAATCTCTCACTTTTCATACCTGTAATGGTGCTGCATGGGAACAGGTCTCTGTAAAGAACTGCTTCAGAGGCTGTCACGGTTTACGGTCAGGGCAGCCTGCGAGACCCATAACAGACTCTCTCTGTTAACCTCCCTTCCTCCCAAAGGGGAAGAGAAAGGGAATAAGGGAGAGAGACTTGGCAATTAGAAAAGGAAACTAGAACAGCTTTAATGAAA
>WTSP01005456.1:0-23341 GCA_025331215.1 Actenoides lindsayi | reverse complement strand
GAGGAGATGAATAACAAAAAGACAGCTAATGGTCGGAACTGTGCCCAGGGCGCCTTGCCCGAAGAAGCAAGATGCTTAGGGGTGGGGTGGACCAGGACTGCTTCAGTGCTTGCCATTTGTAAACCAATCGTAGTGTGTATCGGGGTGTTTGGACAATGCTTGTAACCAATCAAGTAGTTTGCAAGGGGTATATTAGTAAATCATGGGTCCAATAAAGTTAGAATGTGATTGCAACTCATATTGAGTCCTGATCATTGTTCCCAGGCCTTTTCCCGACATAAGACAAATGTTTCAGTCCCCTCATCATCTTTCTGGTCCTCTGTTGGACTCTCTCCAGTGGTTCCCTGTTGCTCCTGAACTGGGGACACCAGAACTGGACACAGTACACCAGATATGGCCTTACAAGGGCAAAGTAGACAGGGAGCAGAACCTCCCTTGACCTGCTGGTCACACTTAATGCACCCCAGTATACCATTGGTCTTCTTGGCCACAAGGGCACACTGCTGGTTGATTGGATTGTTGTCCACGAGGACTCCCAGGTCCTTCTCCATAGAGTTGCTTTTCAGCAGGTCAACCCCTGACCTGTACTGATGCATGGAGTTACTTCTCCCCTCGTGCAGGACTCTACACTTGCCCATGTTCAACTTCAGAGGTTCCTCTCTGTCCAACTCTCCAGTCTGTCCACGTCTCACTGAATGACAGCACAGCCTTCTGCTGTGTCAGCCGCTCCTCCCAGTTTTGTATCATCAGCAAACTTGCTGATGATACACACTGTCCGATCATTCAAGTCATTGATGAAGATGTTGAATGAGACTGGACCCAGTACTGACCCCCTGGGAACACCACATTAGCTACAGGCCTCCAACTGGATTCTGCACTGCTGATCACAACACTCTGAGTTCTATCATTCAGTAAGTTCTCAATTTACCTAACAGTCCACCCATCTAACCCACACATCCGAAGTTACCTATGAAGATGTTATAGAAGACAGTGTTAAAAGCCTTGCTGAAGTCAAGTTAGACAACAACCACTGCACTCCTCTCATCTACGCAGCTAGTCAAATGATCATAGAAGGCTATTAGATTGGTTAAGCTTGATTTCCTCTTGGTGAATCAATGCTGACTATTCTGGATAACCTTCTTTTCCTCCACATGCTTAGACATAACTTCCAGAATGAGATGCTCCATCACCCTCCCAGGGATGGAGGAGAGGTTGACTGGCCTGTAATTCTCTGGGTCCTCCTTATTGCCCTTTTTGAAGACTGGAGTGACACTGGCTTTTTTCCAGTCCTCGGGCACCTCTCCCATTCTCAATCAGCTTTCAAAAATGGTGGGGAGTGGTAGCACATCAGCCAGCTCCCTCAGCACTTGTGGGTGTATCCCATTGGGACCCATGGATTTGTGGGTGTCCAGTTTGCCTAAATGATCTCTAACCCAACCCTCATCAACCAATTTTCCTTCCTCCAGATTTTCTTTCTTACTTCCAGGGACTGGGATTCCCAAGGGCTGGTATTAACTGTAAGGACTGAAGCAAAGAAGGTGTTCAGTAACTGCCTTCTCTATATCCTCTGTCACCAGGGCAACCATTTCATTCAGCAGTGAGCCCACATTTTCCTTACTCTGCCCTTTCTTACTGACATGCTTGAAGAAGCCCTTCTTACTGTCTTTTGCATAATTTACCAGATTTAATTCCAAGAAGGCTTTAGCCTACTCATTGCACCCCTACATACTCTGGCAATGTTCTTAAATTCCTCCTAAGTGGCCAGCACCTTTTTCTTTTTAGAGTCAGGACTCTATGCCAATGATTCAGCGCTTGAGATCCTTGGGTTATGGTCAGAGTTGTGCAAATACACTAACAGGGGTCTGGGGAACAGCTTATGTTTCCCATAGCTCATTTGTTGCCTATAATTTAGGATACTCAGAGAGGATAATGGCTGGGAGATCATTAGGGTAAAAAAAAAAAGTCACCTAACAAAGAACAGGTGACTGCCTGAAAACATAGGAAGGTATGTTTGTGTACTATATGGGAAATAATCTTGTTTACAATCACACAAACACAAATTAAGTAGGTGTCAATGTAATGTTATAAAAAATAATACTTTAAAATTATATCTTGTTTTCAGTAGTTGCCATTACATCAATTGCTAAAAATTATGTGCATGCTTTAAGGTATTTTTTTTTCTTAAAACATCTGTGCATGTGTGATATGAGCAGTGACTTTGCTTCTAGTTCCAATCACCCTTGCATAAACCCTTGTAAAATATTTTTTCCACTCCCACAGAACCAAGAGTGAATTTTGTTGAATCATTTAGTTGTTGGGAGTGAACAGAAAATATATTCAGCAAGACATAGAAAACACACAAACCTCTGTGGAGCATTCTGGGAATTTATCTTAAGCAGTGACCAAAATGGAATTCGAAAAAGCTGTTTAGTATGTCCAATCCCTCATTTAATCTACATATGTTTGCACAATTATTGCTATAATAAAAACCAAAACAAAATTAAAAACAACAAAGAAAAAACAAACCAACAATGAAATACTGTTGATGGTCACTACCAACAGCTGGAGGCCAGAGAGTAAAAAGCTTTTTGAAGTTCTATTAAGAAGCAAAAAAAGATGAATGTGTAAACACTGGTAGGAAATAACTTATCACTGAACTGCCACACCATGCTGACATCTTCGCAATGCAATTTCAGTTCAGGTCATTTCGTATTCTACATGATTTTTTTTACTGTTTACTCTTCTAAAACATAATCATTTATCAGATGTGATTTCAAGTGTAACTTTTCAGACACAGTGAAGAAAATACTATATTGAACTACTTTACCTGCAGCACCACATCCTACACACTGTGACAGAATCATAGTTGAAGCTATTATGTGTATCTGCCATGCAGGAGCATTATCAGCTCTCATGTTTTTATCATAACCCAGGAGACTGGAGGAATGTGAGCTTTGAATTAAAAACAATACTTTCTAATCTGAACTCAGATGAGAAGGATTAAAGATTTAGAACCTGGAGGTTATGGAAAGAAACATCGCCCTTGTCATTCCAAATTAACCAATATAAATGTCAAGATTTTTTTTTCTTTTTTTGACAATGAACTGATTATTTTCTGATCTGTTAAACCGTACCACACCATGTTCAATTCTGTACTCTGTGCTAGCAGAGAAACCTTGTTAAGGGAAGTCACTTCAAGAGTTGTTCTTTTGGAGGGAAGACAACTTTTGGATAGCTCACAAATGATCAAACAACAGACAGTGCAGCTGTTCAGGTTAACCAATAAAACCTTTTCCTCGGCTACAAGAAAGATGCTGTGAAGACACTGTGTCTTCAATCATTCATCATTTACCTTCATTTACTGTTATAATACTGATGAGAATCCAAACCAGAGAGAAATTTTAATGAGGTTGGAGCTGGATCCCCATTAATTAACTCCTACAAAAGAGAATTGTATCTGCAGGGAATAAACTGCACCTTCTCAAGTGAAAGCCTTATCCAAACCATGTTTTCTTATAAGAACTGTAAACATTTATGCTCTTAGAGAAATATAGTAGTCTGTCTTACTAATGGATTCAAACTTGTTTTGATTTTCATCAGCAATTCAATGCAAGGCTGTGTGGTACAGAAAGGAGGAAAGTTTAAGATACCAGCCTTGTCTCGAAAACTCATGTACAGCGGAGAGGGGAACAGTTTTGATTGTCAGATTTCTGGTATTTAGACACTGGAATAGCTTGATCCTTCACAGAATATTCAGTTAATAAACAGCCTTCTGAGAATAATGCGCTTACAACCATGACAATGGATATTAATGTAGTGTAATATAAGGAGGGATTGTTCTGAGCATGACAATAAAATATCTTTAGGCTTTTATTCATCTATACCAGAGGTGAAGTGTGCTACAGAGCTCACCCAGCTACTAAAATCAAGATGGATATTAATCTGAACATTCCTACACAACTGAAGGGCATGGTAACTCTATAAACAAACTCACAAAGCATTTAAGAAAACAAAGGTGCGAGCAGTGTAGAAAGTTTCCTATTTGGAGGTTTATTTCAGCACACTTCATTCTCCTGCACTCCATTAGAAGGGAACTTCATTGCAAATACCTCTCAGTATTTTGACAAATAAGTTCTTCCTCACATTACTCATTAAAATACATTAAATAATATTGACCAAAAAAGAAAAGCTAAGGAAACTTCCAGAAATTTTGTCTCCCAGTGTACATTCTCCAATGCAGGTGAAAAAAAAAATGCATTACAGTAGTCATTTTATCAGATTCACTATGCTCAGATTTCATCTTTTTCTAATCCCTTTGTTTTTATATACATAAGCCACTGAAGCAGATTCCATGGATCCTTTGAAACTAAACATCTTTTACATTGCTGCTTGTAAAATATCTAAAAATATCTAAATAAAATATCTGCATAGATCTATTCAAATTAATATTAATTTCCATTCAATTACCAATTCAGAAAATGAAATAAATGGAACAATCTGAAGCATGAAAGTCAGAAAAAGTATGATGGGAAATAAATTCTTCAGGATTTTAATTTTTCAGAAATTGGAAGACAGGATGCTTGGTTTTTCTCCTATTCTAAATTACAGAGGTGTACATCAGATTAGCTACAATGTGATAACAGGAGGCATGAAATTTATTTTCAGTTAAATTCATTTGTCAAGTATGATAAACTTATAAAAACTGAAAATATCCAAATAAACAATTATTAAAATATGTTTTGGATAAGATCAGTCTAGTTTATAGGATAGTAAGTTTAGAACAATGAGATATAACCATGGTGTCACTCATTTTTTACTTTTATAAAACATGGTAGCCCTTATCAGCTACAGTATCAAGGTCCAATTCCAACAACTATTAATTTATTTTAGTCTACCAAAAATTACTCAAGCTTTTAATTTTTTGCGTCACTGATGTATAAATTTATTCCCACAGAATGACTTTGCACTTGCCAGTGCAGGGCCAATTTGTCCTGCACATTATTTCTATCAAGTTATCTAGCTCAAAACTGACAATAAAGCAAAAGAAATTTCCTTTTCTAAATTAAGAATATTGGCATGGCCCTTACCATCTTCTGTCTACTTCTAATATCTACTAGAACAGTTTAAGAAGGAGGTTTCTATCCTCATGTTCCTCTGATATTCCAAGAAAGAAGTCACCTACACTGGTAAAGTTCCCCCTTAAAATACTGAAATTAGCCAAGGAAGTCTAGTGCGCATGGAATCAGAGGAACAGCTTGGTGGCTTGAATTATAGCTTTATCAGTCATATACTTGGTGAACTAGGACATCATGTCATATTGATTTTTTTAGTTGCAAACTCTCATACACTGTTGCCATGAATGTGATTTGCGGGTACAGAAGTTACATGATACAAATTTCAGATTTTTATTTTAGAGATTCTTATTAAGGTTGCAAAGAGAATTTGAAAGTCTGATTTCTAAAGTAATCAAAAGCAGATAATAAAGATCTTCAAATGTATTTTAAATATTTCATAATTTGTCAATGATCCTTTCATTTTGCTAGTATAAGTATTTAAATTTTCAAATACTGAAGTTTTAAGCTCTTCAAATTATGACACCTATTTTGTTCTATTTAAATAATGATTTTCACAGTACTGTTCTAACTTTAGTCAAGGCTTCTAGACATTTCAGTTAGTAATTGAAAAAAATGCTGTCTAAAATTAGCACTACTCTTTGTTACAAAAACAATATGTAAATGGCCTTTTCAACCTAAAGCATCCTCAAATTGTGTTATCTGTAGCTGAATCAAGCTAGATGTATTCAAAAAGATAAAAAGTATATTATGTTGTTGTTGATCTACTTCAGTGTAAAGAGATGATTTTTCAGTATCCTTATAATCTTTATACAAGCACTGAAATATTCATAAACAGTCAGTCCATGTTCACCAACCAAGTTTTCTACATTTTTTTGTTTTGTTTTCTTTAAATCAAAGCTCTGTAAAATTATTTATTAATATTAAAAATGAAAAATAACTGCAATTATGCCACGGATGTGACTGGCTTCTATTCAAAACTATTTAGCAATAATTAGGGCATCAGGCAGCTGTTAACATTGGAAAAAGATAGTTTCAGTTATTATTAATTCAGTAAACTTGTTTGATAGAAGTGACTTCTTGGTCTCAAATGTGTTTGGGAAAAAGAATCTCATGCTAACATAGAAGCTAATACTATAGTAACTCTAACTAATTATAAGTGTAACTTAAGTATGATTTTTTTTTCCTCTGATTCTTTATAGTTCAGGTGTTTCCAATGTTACATCAAAGTAAGTAATGTTTCTGATTGATAAGAAAACCAAAGCAAAACTGTGATAATTGAAAACTCAAGTTTTTTGTTTACAAGAGTGTTATTGCACTTACAGATAATGATTTCAGTTGCTTCTATAATGAATATTACTTGAAAATGACAAGCTGAAGGAACTAAGAAGTACTTAAGGCTTTCATGCTTATCAGCAGAACAGTATGTCAGATAAGTGCCCTCAATTTTCTGGCTTCCACTTGTCTAACTTTCCAGGCGGGTCTTCCTGGAAAATTACCAACCAAGAGCCTTAGTTATCCAACTTCTACAGCTGGCTGCTTGGAGTTCCAGAGTTGATAATATGGGTCAAAAACTAATACTCTGAAACTAGCAAACTCAAGGAGAAGTTTATCTAGTGTATACTGTATATCTTATTAAAACTTAAAACCACATTTTTTTGTAGCAGTAAAAAGTAAAAAAGTTCAAGAAATTCCTAAGGCAGACATAACCCCAGATGTTAATTGATAAAGGTTTTCGTCTAAACCTCTTTATATTAAAGACATAAATTAAGAAATTAGCATTAATTTAAGAAAACTTGTCAAATCTAGTATGAAGCCCATCTTCTGAGCAAGAGTGAAGAAAACAAACTCCTTAATCCTTTCTGAAAAAACACTCAACTGTTAAGTACACAAGTTATGTTTAGCCTATATTTTTCCCTTTATTTTCGTTAAGGTTCCCTATATATCACAATTATAAAATAAATAAGATGTAGTGGTGTGAGCTTACCTCATCCCTCTCCTCCCTCCTAAAATGTTACTTTTTCTACCTTTCCCTCACCTCAGATTCACATTTCCTAAGCTACTTACCCCTCAGGCACAACTGGCTCTTGTGCAAGCCATATGAACAGCCAGGTCAGGGAATTGATCTGCCCCAGACTAGCAGCAATTGCTTCAATTTTCCCTGTCTCATCCCCCTTAACAGACCTATTGCTAATGCCACAAGCATCAGAACTACAGCACATGAGCTCCTGAGACCCACACTTTCCATGTTCATACAAAGAGTTACATAGTGCATGGATTTTCAAGCAAACAAAATAAAATGGGCTTGAACATGCTGAAAGTTATCCTGTGGCTACAATTACAGCAATTATTCAGAAGAGGTGTTTTGTCACAATTATAGTCAAAATATAGGAACTGTCAAAGAAAAGAGTTGATCAAAACAACACTGAAAAGATAAAGGTAGATAGTGAAGGTTATTGTTGTATTAATTATTGTATTTTGAGCAGGTATTTAACATCCGAAGAGCTTTGCAGCCTTGGAAACCTGATGAAATACAGGATATAAACATTGAGTGGTGCTTCTATCAAAGCACCTGGTAATGGAAAGAGATTTTATGTATTTACTGATGAAATGTCTCACTTTTATACCATTGGTGTTGAACTGGTGGCAGATAGATAGTAATAGAGGAGTTTATTATGGAGAGGCAGGAGTCTTTCCTAACTCTTTTTATTCTAAGCAAGAGATAGCTAACCCATCTTTAAACAGCTTCATTTTTTTCTTTATTCTTTTTGAGGAGAATCAAATACACTGCTTTCCACTGACATTGAAAAGTAGGCAAGGAGAAGGACAATAAAAGTCTATTTTACCTTCCTCAAAAAGAGGCACTTCAGTTACTACACTATTTAAAAAAATATGTGAAGTCCCTTTACAGACTCAGGGAAATCTCAGGTCAGAATAAAGTTACAGGGGGAGCAAAGATCGAACACAGCAGTAATTGAGTATCTACTATGTCCTCTGCTGGGTGAATGTATGCTGCCCTGGCAAGAGAATGGAATTTTATGATCTAGTAATGGGCCTTTTCCATCTCTAATTAGTACCTCACAGGGGCACTGTGATGATTATTTAGCTAATGTTTGTACAGATCTCTGACCATGTAAAGTACTGTTATAAAGTGCTAAGCATTACTATTATCATCCAATTATATAATCAATCCAAATTTGAAGTAAGTTCCAGTTCCAATTATGCTAATGAAACTGCAAAGGGACTGTACATCCAGAAGTTCCCACAATATTCGGTGCTGTTGCAGTACCTTTGAGAATCCTTATTATAGTGACTTTCCCCAGCATCCACTAAATGCACATTTACTGGGGGCCTGACTGTGAACTTCAGGTATATGCCTGTATGGGGACAATGCCAACCTATATAGCCCTGAATGACAGATGGTGAATACTGAGATGCTAGACATATATATACACTGGGGTCTCCAATACCAAGGCATATAATTAAAATGAACACAAAGTCAAGGTTAACTAATCTCCTGTTTAGACTGGTAAAGCCCTCATCCATGGCTCAGGAAAGCCCTGGGACAGAGTTCAGGTGGTAGGAATGGCTTGCCTCTGTTTTGGAATTTAAACAGTATTCAGGTGACAGACAAAGAATTACAAAGCTTTCCCATCTGCCTTTCACTGTTAACTGTGGAAGTTCAGAAGGGAACAAAAAAGGTGGAGAGAGAAGTTAAATCTCTTTGCTGCAGTACTGTGCTCCGGCACCACCTTGAATGGCAAAAACCTGCAAGCAGACAAATAGAGAGGAGCACTGTTTCTAACCCTTTATTCCTGGGATCCAACTTTACCCTAAGATCACCTGTGTTACTGATAGCTCTTGTGCAGCTGATAGCTCCTGTGCCAATTAGTAGAAAGGACTAAGATGATCCTGTAGATACTACTTGTGAAGCTAGATCCCACAGCCTGATTGTAACATAACAGTGCTTGAGATAAGAGCTTGGGCTCACATGAGCTGTGTGGGATTGGACTAAAGAAATCCAGAACCCCTACCCAAAACAGCTAATCCCACAACAGCTAAGGGTTGGTGTATAAAAACAACAACAAAAAAACCACAAACAAAAAAACCCATCTAGCAACATCAGTAGAAGCCTCCTCCTACAACATGGGAGCAAAAGCTCTGGGAAGAAGGAGCTTTCCCCTCCCTAACATCATTAACACAGCATGGAGACGTGAGCTCTTCAGTCAACCTGCCCCTTTATGATCTTAGATGGTGATTAAAGATCAGGATAGGATGTCCTTCTATGTTAGTTTGGGGAAGACTGTTGGGGTGATATTGTTTTGTTGGTGGTTGCTTGGTTTTTTTTTTTGTTTGTTTGTTTTGGTGGTTGTTTTTTTGTTTGTTTGGTTGTGGTTTTTTTGGTTTGGTTTGTTGTTATGTGCATTTTTGTTTCTGGTTTTGTTTGGTTGGTTGGTTTGGTTTTGTTGTTTGTTGGTTTTGTGTGTGTGTTTTGTTTTGTTTTTCCCCTGCCTTTATTTGAAGCACAGTTAGTGGCTCACTTCCTAGGATTATTGTCACTATCCAATAGATTTCCTGACTCAGCAGGCATCTGGTACATTGGATACTGGTCTTGATTTCTCCCAGTGTTTCTCTTTGGATTGTATTCTTGTGGATTATATCCTTGACTCTAGAGTTTACATGTGTTAGAAGGTCCTGGGAAGATAAATGCAGTACATATTCCAGGAACTCCTCGCAGGTAAGAGCCTGGAGCCTGTGAGATGGTGATGGGCAGTGTAGCAATATGGGTCATGATGTCTGCCTCAACATTGTTAATAAGGAAGCAAATGAGATACTGAGATGACTGTGTCTTCTCTCTAGCTGCTATTTACTACATTCCTTCAACAACTTTTCCGCTTACAAACACCCCCTTTCACATCTCTTTAAACCTTCTCCCGTAAGAGATTTATAGAGAAAGTAATATGGGGTAAATGGCGTATTCAAACCATCGTGTCACTGCTCAACTTGTATGTCACATAGTCTTCATCACACATAGTGTCCTGGTCTATCAAGATTTTAAGCACAGCCTCAAAGTCAGTAACAAACCAAATGCAACAATTTCACCTACGTTCTTTTACACTCTCCCTTACAGACACCAGACAAACAAGATGTGACTGGGGTTATGATCAGCTGTTAACAGCCTCAGAGCGAACCAATGGTCAGTAATTCTGACACATATTCCCCAGTAATCCATCCAAAAATGTATGTATCACTTCAAGGTTGTTAGTATATCTGTACCATAAAAGCAGATATTTTTTATTTATTCTTATCAGTACTTTTTTCTGACTCTTTCAGAGAGTTTAAAGCCTTCTCCTTACCTAAGAAATCTTAGACTGCTCAGTTCTGCATTTATCTGTATTTTTAATACATTAAAATCTCAATTTATTAAACTCGTAAAAGTCATAACTGGTTTCCATATACATAATCCTAGTAATCATGAGAAGGCAATGGAAATACGAAGGAAAAAATAAATGAAGCAATTATTTTTTCATCATAAAACCAGGATTCTCCAAAATTTAGCAATTCAAGAGTACAAAATACTACAACCTATTACATAACTTCAAAAAGCAATACCCTGTGTCTCTGTGTCTAACAGAGGAAACTGAATCTGAACAGAATCTCTGGACATCTAAGTACACATGTGAAGATACATATATCCTAAAAATATAATAGAGTATAATGACAGCATTATTGTTAGAAATGGAGTCACAACCATGAGGCTGTATAAACAAAGGGAGAGTTTGTTAGTGGAATGAAATAGAGAGAAACCTCTTGGAATTGATCTAAGTATTACCTTTTGATAGATAGGAGTGTGATTTTATTTTATTTCTGGATGCTTACAGGTAAGGCTGCTAATGACTTTGTTTAAATACAAATAGGAGCAACTGACCAACACTCCCTGCCCCCAAACAGATGTTCTCTTTTTAGGATATGAAAATTCTTACACCCTTAAACCTGCATCAGTCTCTTCCACCACCAGACAAAATAAGAAATTATATGGCTACTGTTCTGTTAAACTGCATGTTCTCGTTGAGAAACTAACACACAGCATTATGGAAAACAGATCTTCCATCATTATCACTAAAATCTTTCCTAAATTCTAGCAAGTGCTGTCAGAGGTTTTCTTGTACAGTATGGAAGTTTCTGAGTGCATTGTAAATTACTGTGCAATTGCAGCAAAAAGCAGTGTGTACAGGTATTGGTCCTTATTATGATTTTGTTTATATTTATTTTACAGCAAAGCTAGCTTCATTTTTATTACCAAAACATCCATTTCAAAATTCCTTTCTTCTTAACTTGACAACAACTTTAACCTTATAATTTAATGCGTGTGGGTTTGAAATTACTGATTGGTATCACTGCTTGTAGATAATACAAAAAGAGCAGGTGAGTGCTCTGTGCAACTGAAGAAACTAGTAGAAACTTGACAATTAATAAGAAAGGAAAATAAAAAAATTATAAAATATTCCCTGTGGTATAGTGCAAGTAGATTGTGTGCCCACATATGACATAAAAAATAAACTGGTAAAAAACCTGGTAGTGCTATAGTCCCCAAATTCACTGTGTCCCAAAAGGCATGATAAAACTAGAAGACCCAGAAATGGATAGTGAAATTCAGGAGAAACTTCCATACAATGAAGATCAAAATATACTGAGATTCTTGAGCTTAGCAAAGAGATGACAGAGAGCATGAGAAAAATAAAGAATAAAACAGGGAAAGGTAACAATTATTCATCATTTCTCATAACATCAATACTAGAGAAAATTCATCTACCAGCAAGTTTAAAATGTGAAAAGTTACAGGAGTGCAAGTGTGATTAGACTGCTATTATTACAGTGGCTATTATTATTGTCTACTTACGTTAAATTATCCTGAAAGTAAGGTTTCAAGGTCCTGATGTGATTATCTGTCAGTACCGTGAAACACTGTTTTCAGGAGATTTTAATATTCAGCTGCTTTCTTAACTGATCTTATTTTTCTCATGTTTTAGGGAATATGGAAATGCAAATGGTTTTCTATTTATTTGTAAGGTAATCAAGTTGTTTATTCCTTTCAATACACAAACTTCACAATAAATGGAGTAAATTTGCTTTTAGATGTCATTTGAAATGACAATTGAGCATTCTTAGAAAAAAATCAACATAAAATATGTTAACACTTTCAAGCACAATTCCAATTAGGAAAGTCATTTAAACAAGTATTTTTCTCTCCATAATTTCAATTGAGATAAACTAACGTTCTCCATTAAGACATATTTATCAGGAAATGTCTGGTAATATGCTTGCCGCTGACTGCTGATCACTGACTGCTAGAATAGTATCTATATCTCTAGCTAGAAAGTTTGCTAAATATATACCTTTTGATTTAAAAAAATATTTTTTCCCCTTAAATTTAACACTGTGATATCTTTAATATTCTGTAAACTTAAAAATATTAATCTTTGAGATAATTAAAGTTAGGAAGTACTCTTTGACTTTTACTTCTATTTAAACAAAATTATATGCATTAATACAATTTAAATATGTAATATGATTATTACAAACACAATTACTTTTTTGATGGCTTAGGTTGTCCCAAGATCATATTACCTTTATATGTTGTTCCTTGAAGAAAACCATAAGATATACTGAATCTGTACACGGTTGCTTATATTTCTGCAATATTTTGCTGTTGTTTAAAATAATTTCTATTTCAGATTATGTGTACATGTGCTTATGTATATGTATCTATTGTGGTTTGGTTTTGGGAAGAATGGACTTTGTTCTGGCTGACTTTTTCTTTTTCACTGTTAAAACAAAAACACATGGCTATGTTGTCTCACTTCCCTGCCTCCACAGGACAGAGGAGGAAAATAAGATGAAAATCTCCTGAGTGAGCTTCACACCAAGCACCTCTCCTCCTCCCCACCTTGTTACCGCCACAGCTCTTCCAGTGCAGGAAGGGGGTTGCTGTCAGTACACAGAGGTTTCTCTTTGCTACTCCTTTCCTCTCACTTGCTTCTTCTGCACCACCAAGGTCTCCTCCAGGAGCTTGGATGCCTGGATGACCTCCTCCCCCCTGGGTGCTCGCAGGGCTGTTTCTCACACATTTCTCCTCTCCTGTCAGTGCCTGGCAGCTTTTTCCCTCCATTATCCAGGTTCCTCTCCCCGTGGGGCCACCATCGAGGTCGTGTGGCTCGACCGTGTCCTGCGGTGGGTCTGTCTTGGTGTCCAGCCCCCCCCCCCCACACACACACATGCTGAAAATGCCTCAGCTGAGGGAGAAATTTGTCACAGCTCCTACCTTATTAGGCACTGCAAAATTGAAAGTATGGGGGGTTTTTTAATTTTATTTTCTGCTCTATCAGCTAATCTCTTCATCTCCAGATAACTCAGTCCCTTCCTCTGTCACTGGAGGAACTGTAAGAGAGTTCCTAGCCCAGAAAGAACCATGACACCCCTCTTCCACCATAGACATCTTAGATACTCTAGGTATTTCCTTGCCCTTTGACAGCATAAACCAGAGAGTTCTCAAAAATATCTGTTATAAAGGTTCTCTGGCCACTGAAGATGAATTTGTAGAGGCAGAGCCTTCCTGCTAAGACAGCTCAATGGAAGTTAGCCAAATGAGAGGCACCACAGAGAAGATTATGTGAGTTCGGGCTATGCTATTGCATTTGTATATTTGACTAGAGGGGAATCTTATGTTCTCTCACACATAATAAATCCAATCTCCAGCTGAGATGGCTGCAATTTCAATACGCTCTTGCTCTTGCAGACCCAAAACCTCATGATAAACATTCAGAAAAGTGGAGAATTATACCAAACAGGCTTCTAAATCTCCTTCTGTGCTGTCATGAATCTTATGCATAAGAGAATCTCTCCATACATAGACTGCCTATGTGTGAAGAGAAAAACAGTTCGGGATGAAGTTTCCGATCAATCTGCCTTTTCTTTGTATAACTTCTGAATTTTCTCCTCCTATCTCCTGACATATCCTCACATTAGAACTACAGCTCATGACAAGAGGCATTGGCCAACAGTATTGGTAAGCAGAGTGCTCTGAGGCAATGTAAATCAACAGAAACACAGCTTTGTCCTGGGGAAGATGTTATGAAAAAATTGGAAGGCCTAAGACGCAACAGAAAAAAAGAAAAGAACATTGTTGGCTCTGGAAAAATTTATCATCTCCAATTTGTTAGGTTCAGTGCAATGTTTTCTGCTGCCTGTCATTTATTGCCCCCAGCTCTGACAAAATCTGATGAAAAATACTGATTCAAGCAGTTACATTTTCTCTGCTGTCTATTTTCTTTTTGGTTTTAACAAGATTTTTCCTTCTAGTTCAGGAACCTCTGATGTGTTTTTTAAAAATCCGCTCAAAAAAAGATTTCTGACAATTTTTCATGGACTCTCCATATAAAAAATGGATTTGATTCCAGATTTCACATGCTTATGTCTTTCAAATAAATAAAAGAATCCTACGTCACTTATTAAGTAAGAAGATTTATGCACACTCAAATTTCAATTAATTAATAAAATTTTCTCAACTTTCCTTGCTACCATCTTGCTTTAATGTCCATAAACCTATCTTACTCTTAGACAATTTGTCCTCTAACAAATTTAGGGGTTGCAGTCATCCCCAGCCAGACGGTGTCAAAATTTATTGATTACAGCAGAATCACAAACAATGGATTGATGGAGTAATTAAAAATATTTGTAAGTAAAATGTAATATAGTCTACTTTGGTGCATTGTATGTTTAACTAGGCAACTAAAGTCAGGGAAAGAAAGAAATAAAAAAGTATTATTCTAACAACATTATTTAAGGATTTTTTTCAAGGGGTTTGCAAATTTATCAAAGAAAATTTTTTTTCTTTTATTTTTCAGAGATTCTTTGAATGTGTTGTACATTATGGTTACTACATGGAGTGGTAGAACACCATGCATTTCAGCTGACTGGTCTAGTGATTTAAACATGTGCAAAACAGACTTCAAGCTCTCTATGTACACTCAGGTTTGGGAGATCATTTGAGGCAGTACAAGACTTCTTTTCAAAAAAAGGAGAAACAAATCTCTAATATATTAGAGGAGTTCTAGTCAAATTGACATTTGTCAATTACTGTTTTTTAAACTATCTAAGAGTACTTCTATAAAGCTTTTATTTGTAGATATATACAACACTATATATAAGAAATGTCCATGTGAATTAAAGACATTTATGACTGAGTCACCTTTATAGACAGCACAGCTACATGTACAAATATCTGAATTCATGAAGTACTAATGAGTCCTCTCTCCCCCCAAAATCAAGCAAGCTATGCTTTGCAGAAACAGCTCAGAATCAAGCTGCATTTTTGTCTGCTCCAAAGTTTACTCTGCACTAGCAATAAATTTACATTATTTTGTGCCTCTCTGGCAAAATTGCTTTGAACCTTTTGCTTATATCTCAAAAATCAAGATCCCATCTTTCACTTTTCAGGCTACTATTGACTGAAACTAAAACCCCATTGAAACTTCATTTTATTTCCAGGTATACTTGAGAAAAACACAGTCAGAAGCATTTCTTGGAGTTTATATGAAGTTAATAGATAGAATAAGATAGTGACACCCACATACTTTCAGAGAAAGCAAAGCAGAGCTCCTTGGAAGTTGGGGGATTTTTTGAACCTCCAAAATATTACATCTATTGCTTATGGCTTTTTTTTTTTTCTTGAAAATTCAGAGATCTTTTGCTAAGAAAACACACCTAAGAGCAGAACAAGTCTCCTCCCTAAATGCCCAACACTTTGTGTCAAAAGAAATGGTGCCAAACTTTGACTTTTCTGATACAGTTCTGGCTCATCTATTTATTTCAGGGAAGTGTAGAAGGAGAGAAACTAAGTAGGGGGGAAAAAAAGAGGAAAAGTACTGTCCAAAATGAAGTTTTCCTGCTTTCTAAACAGTTAAGATTCAGGACAGGAGGTTCTCCTAGACTCTAAGACAATTTGAGTGGATGTTTATGGAACCAAGGATCCACAATTACAGTGTCCTGTAGAAGCATGTACAGCTTCACGAAATGCTTATGAGGTGGCTTGGTAACATTAATAGTCCAAAAGTACAACCAAATCTGTTGGTAAGAGCTAGAAATTTTGAAAACAATGAACGCAGTTTGCCCCCTTCAGGACTCCAAAATCTGCAGTAGAGGGAGAGGAGTGGTGGCATGGTGCAAATGGACAACCCTTCAGCTGACATTTACAAAACTTGCTATTTTCCTGACAACTCCAGCCTAACAGAAAAGTATATTTAAGAAACCATAAACAAATTTAAGAGTTTCTCATTTTGGTAAACAACTATAAAGATACAGAAACATACAGAACTTTGCAACTTAGCAATAAAAGAAATAAATATCAAGACTAAGGAATTGCACTGAAATTAATAAAGCCCGTCTATTCATAGAAAAAAAAACCAAACCAAAACCAGACCAAAACCAACACCAAAACACATAGTAATAAGGTCTGCTAGACTTAGAGAAGCATGGTTGCCATTCTTGCTGGAGGAATCTCCTAAAGCTTTCTTCACATAGGCTGAAGCCAAAAATATATTGATTCAGCGAGCTTCATTAAACTCACAAAAATACCAATACAGCATTGTCTTTAGGTGAACGAGTTTCAGTTAAGTAGTAATGATGGAAGTACTAGGTGGAATATGTATTTATTTAAAGAAAGTGATTTTGAAAGGAATCAGAAAATAGTAATGAATTATCACCATCTTCTGAAAATTTTCCCTACAAAACCAAAAAATCTGTTTAGGTTTTGGTGCTAAATGCTGTGTGCATTCTTTTCCTAGTTCCCTAGTCCCAATTTTAAGGTGCAGATGGTGAAATTGACTATAACAGTGGTTTACTACTCATGCTCTCTCTAGAGTTTTAAGTTCAAATTGCACCTATAAAAAGGGGTAATTAGTCCTTTCTGGTTTATTGCTGTTAGGGGAAAAGAAGCAGTTTCAGTTAACTACCAACTAGACACCACTCCAGATTAAATATCCTAGATTCAGTACCTTCAAATACCAAACTGAGAGTTCAAAGAAAGTAGGAAATGTCACCTTCTCAAACATTATGGACTATTAATTATGTCTTTGCAGTGAACTTTCTCAGTGCAATTAGTCTACAGACATGAAGATCATTCTTTATAAAAGACTATGGGCTGGAACAAGGTTAATTCTAATTTAAATTGTGTTAATAACAAAAGTGACTGCATTCAGACAGCTGAACAATTATCTGATAAGCAAAATATGTGCAATGAAGCAGATAAAATGGACTAATTTTAAAACAGGCATGCATATGCAACAACGTCTATGTCTTTCTTTTCTAACATAGACACTGCATTGTTTTTCTATGGTACCCTTTAACTATCTTGTTCTCTATGTAGAAGGTCTTTATAAACTGTCAATCACATTTAGATATAAGTAAATGTGTAGCTGCGTTTGGCACAAATTTGACTAGCTTTGGAATGTGTGTCCTTTGGGGTCTCATAATAAAAAACTGCACTGAAGATTCCTGTCCCTTTTCATTGACACCACACTCTACTCATCAATATAGCTGAAGCATCAATTGCCCTCATGGTGGACGGTAACTGAGGGTGAGCTGGAGATCCCAGGGTGGAATTTGATGTCACAGTTCCTCCAGTGGCAAATCTCATTTAAAAGATTTCTGACCACTTTTTTTTCCAGATCTTGCCTTATCCCAGTCAGCTTATGACATACTAGATGATACTCTGCAAAACGAATAAATTCCTGTGCAGAAGGTGCCACAGAGAGAGCTGAACTGATTCAGCTGAACGAGATATATATTTCAGCAGGAAGGAGAAAGATAGAAAGTGAAAAACCTCTCAAACTGGTCTAGCTAGTGGTGAAAGCATACCATAGAATAGTATCTTCAAGCATAGTCAACAACTAGATGGACCCAGCTCATAATTTAAAATATTTTAGAAAAGTATAACTGGGCCTTTGAGCATCTTTTAAGAGAAATGAAAATAAGACTCACTGAAATACTCATAAACAAGCAGTCAAAATGTTTCACTTCGCAAGAAACTGAAATAGTGCTGCTTTTTATGGAGTGGATAAAACTGGGCTTTCATTTCTTTCATTTTTTATTTAAGAATAACCTAATTCCCAATCTTTTAATTCCTCTCCCAGGAAGCAAAAAAAGAGACTCCCTACTGTTCTGGGATTTAAATCCTATTTCTGACAGTAATTCACATATTCACCCTGAAGTGATAATCAAGTATTCTGGATCATCCAAGATAAAAATAAATATTTCAGTATTACTGTGTAGAATAATACGTATTCCTGGACAGTGGTACAAAATCCAATAAAAAGCTCTTGGCTTGAGATAAGGACAGGAGATTACTTACGAATTACTGTCATGGGCAGAACAGACTTGAATCGAGGAAATTAATTTAATGTATTACCAATTATTTGTAACAGAGTAGGATAGTGAGAAATAAGAACAAAACTAAAACCATCTTCCCTCACCCCTCCCTTCTTCCCAGACTCAGCTTCACTCCTAAATCCTGAGTGCTGAAGAGGGATGGGGAATTGGGTGCTGGGGTCAGTCTATAATGCTTAATGTCTGTTGCTCTTTCTTCCTCACGCTCTTCTCCTGCTCCAACATGGGGACTCTCCAACAGGAAACAGCCCTTCATGAACTTCTCCAACATGACACCTTCCCATGGGCTGCAGTTCTTCAAGAACGGCTCCACTGTAAGTCTTTTCCACAGAGTACAGTTCTTCAGGAACACAGTACTCCAGTGTGAGTTCCCTGCACACTACGGTTCCTGCCAGAAACCTTGTTTATTCATGGGCTCACCTTTATGGGCCACAATTCCTGCCAGGACCCTGCTCCAGCATGGACTCTCCATGGGCTGCAGCTGCCTTCAAAGCATATTCACCTGCTGGGTGTGGGGTGCACTTTGGATATCTGCTATACTGTGGTCTTCCATTGGCTGCAAGGGGACAACCTGTCTCACCATGTTCTTCACCACGGGCTGCAAGGGAATGTCTGCTCCAGCACTTAAGCACCTCCTCTCCCTCCTTCTGCTATCACCTTGGTGTCTGCAGGGTTGTTTCACATTTTCTCACTCCTCTCTCTCAGCTGCTGTTAATGCAGCATTCTCTACCCTTTCTTAAATATGTTATTGCAGAGGCACCACCATTCTTACTGGCTCAGCTTTGGCTAGCAGCATGACTGTCTTGGAGCTGACTGGAACTGGCTCTGTTGGGCATGGGGGCAGCTTCTAGTGCCTTCTCTCAAAAGCCACTCCAGAAGCTCTCTGGCTACCAGAACCGTGCCACATAAAACAAATACAGTCTTCACTAAGAATTTCTGTAGAAAGGAAAAAAAAAAGATCTGAAAAACACAGATACATATTTTATTGCAAATAAGGATAGTTCATCTTACATGCAGACAGTTGCATTTGTACTACTTAGAAACATATAAGTGGACTTGAAAAAAATGCATAATACGTAATTATTAAATATGATTCATCAGACAAATACTCTAAGTGCTTCATACATATATTATATATCTATAAACTGTGACACATAATTTTTTTTATCTCGTGTCATATGGACCCTGGAATAAGGTCATGAAGTGTTCCTTAATTTTTTAATTTATATAAAAATATACATATATATGTATTTGGGATACAAATAAATACTAAAAAGACTGCTCAGTTTCACAGCACTGTATTTACTGTTGTAACAGAATGCATTTGATCCTGTATGGACACAAGGTTGTATTTCTATTGTAACCTGATAGTGTTTGTGTTGACAAAGTATGATGGACAACAACCATTAGGCATGATTTAAGATTCAGGACCTAATAGTTGTTGTGTCTCTACTAACAGTCCTTTGCATGAACACAGTTGAGAGGTAGGACAGCAAAGATAGGAAAATTTCAGGAAGTCATCATTTTAAAAGGAAACATAAGAGTATGATTTAAGTCTTACCATTCCCCTATCCTTTCTGCTCTCTTTTCACCAAATTTTAAAACATTTTTCTGAGGTTTTAAGACTTGCCTTCCTTCACTTTAAAACTTCTCCTACATTCTATCCATTTGCTTACAAACTTCAATCTCTTACCAAGTTCTTTATTCTACACATTAAGGCAGAATGCTCCTTATCTGATAATCACTATTGTGTTTGCATACAAATATCTTCCCTGAACAAAGACAGTCAGAGGCCATAGTTAATCTGTCTGTCAGTTTAAATATTTTTTTTTCCAGGTTCACTACTACCTTTCTTTCAAGAAACTAGGCAGCAGATACATTGCAAGTTAATAATAATGAAAATAATGATAATGATAATAAAATAATAATTAAAAAAAACCCTATTTATATAGTTAATAGAAACATACGTTTTAAATACTCTTCACACTGGCCTTTTTAAAATATTTCTCTTAGTGTGAACTACACTGAAGAGTGACTTCAGAGAAAGTTCATATGGGTGGTTCAAGGTGGATATTTGGTCTGGTGAATTTGATCTTACGTTTAATCTCATGAACACAGCTAGTCTAGGTTTTTTTTTTTCACAGTTTTTTTTAAATACTCTGTATCTTCTTCTGTCTTCACTCTTTCATTTCTATAGACAACATGGCACTTGTAGGCAGGTTTCTAGTAAATCTGTATAAAACTTTTTTTCCTGTCATTTTGTCTGAAGCCCCTGAGCACATGTGTAGTACCTGGTTAGATCTTGGGTTTTTTACTTCACTTTTGACAATGGATAAGCATGTGCTTATATAGTAAGTGGCTTCTTCCCATACACCAGGGAGGCTGCAGCCAAGCAATGAACCACACCTCTGGGCACCCAGGTCTGTACTTTTGCCACCACAGCTCACAGCAGGAGCTCCCTGGAGAAGGTACATTTGGTATTATAGTAACTGGACCATGACTGTGCAAGTGATGAACTCCCTCTTCTGATTGCCCTGTCAGTACAACCTGAAAACGGGTAAACCCTCCTTTTGGGGAGTTGGTCTCTGTGGTCAGACTGTGTGCAGAGCACTTCATCAGCCACCTAAAAAGAATTTCACTTGTCTTCCCTCCTAAAGTGTTTCTACTCCAGCTGAGCAAGCCAAATTGTTCTGTGTGGTCTCATTTCTATCTTCTGCACTCACGGTTGGCTTGTTTCCTCTGCCATCACTCCAGTGCCTAATGGCATTGTGTTTGATATAGATTTTAAATCCCATTTATATAAATTGACCCTCATTATCCTCAGTAAATACTTCTAGAAGCTTCTGTGTTGTAAATAAGTATTTAGGGCAGCCATGACTGCTGTATCCCTGGCAGCCAGCAGTGTGTCTGCAGTTTTTTTGTTGTGGTGTTTACAGCATGATATATCCTGACCTTGTTAAAATTTATTTTTCTGCCACGTGTCTCTAAGCAGTTATTTAGTTTTCCTTGTTTCCTGTCAGTTTCTAGGAAGGTTTTATTCTCTGTGCCATAATGAAAACGTTTTGTCCCTGTAAAGGCAGATTAACTTGTTATTCACAACATTAAGAGGTGGTATTTCTGTCATTTTCAAAAAGCTTGCTAATAAATCTGGTATAACAATGCTCCTATAAATGCTGACTCCAACTGACAGACTCTGCTGCCTTTTGAAGTTAGCTTGCCCTCTCACGTTTCCCTTCTTTGTCAGATGACACTTGCCCCAAGGATTGGATGTTAATTTAGTTCTCATGTCACAGCTGATGCTCTAGAAGCATGCTATCTGTAGTTAGTATTTGAGATTTAAACTACTGCCTTTCTAACATTTTGTATTTTGTAAACATAAAATTCCAGTAAATTTACCCTTAATCATGAAAATGCTGATTTTTTTTTTTTATTTTGACAATAGGTTGTGCTAAAACTCAGTAAAATAGGATATAAATTACACACCTAAAATGCATCACACTATGGTCATCTTTATATTTACAAAACTTGTACTCTACACATGCTAGCTAAAAGCAAACAGAAATGGAACATATTTTTCTCCACAAAAAGAACAAGCTTTCTGTTAAATCCATTGCAGAAACACCCCTGTGTATCACTTTTACATTGATGCTGTTGCATCAGTGACAGATATCCAGAAAACAGATGGCTAACCTTCTGAATAGTATTATTCATGTTACCATAATAACATTCTAAAGACTATAATGCTGCACCTGTTCTAAACTCTTCCTTTTTGATGACAGAGTACTGACAACTTTTAAATTGCAGCTTGAGGTGCTGGAGTAACTGTGATTTTAATGGAAGAAAAATGTTTGATCATGTACTAACAGTTTTTTGTTTGTTTGTTTTCTAATGCAATTGTCAGGTTTGGAAATAGTTATTTATTACATTTAAGGAGTAAATCTTATGTTTCTTCTTCTCCTAGTCATTTCTGTGGTTGTGCAACAGCCTCTGACTAGCCTAACAACTGGAATTACTTTTCCTTAGAGGAGGTCCCTTGAGCCATTCTGTTATGATTATGCTATCTGAACATGGAAAAAATAAGCTTGTTACCCTGCAGTAATATCATTAATTATATAGGATGCTTTCAGACAAGGATATAATCTACCAGTGAGTCTAACTCACTGTAAGGGTCACAACGAGCCACCTTGATTCCTTAGGGAAGAGTTAGGAATATGTAATTGCTGCACAGCATCAAAGTCAGGGTTCGCTGAACCCTGTACCCTGTGTATGATGCTGAGAGTGGCTCAAGTGCTTCAGGAGTCTGTATATGACCCCCATGGGAAATATGGATTAATCTCCCATCTTAAATCTTGAAGTGATGAAGGTCCTGCACTTGGGCTACAGCAACCCAATGCAACGCTACAGGCTTGGGGAAGTGTGGTTGGAGAGCTGTCTCGCAGAGAGGGATCTGGGGGTTCTAATTGACAAGTGAATGAATATGAGCCACCAGTGTGCCTGGGTGGTAAAGAAGGCCAATGGCATCCTGGCCTGTATTAGAAATAGTGTGACCAGCAGAAGTAGGGATGTGATTGTCCCCCTGTACTCAGCACTGGTGAGGCCTCACCTTGAGTACTGTGTCCAGTTTTGGGCACTTCAGTACAAGAGAGATATCGAGGTGCTGGAGTGGGTGCAGAGGAGGGCAATAAAGCTGGTCAAGGGATTGGAGAAGAGATCATATGAGGACCATTTGAAGGAGCTGGGTCTGTTTCATTTGAGGAAGAGGAGGCTGAGGGGAGACCTCATCACTCTCTACAGCTACCTGAAAGGACATTGTAGAGAGGCTGGTG
>WTSP01005455.1:48997-123716 GCA_025331215.1 Actenoides lindsayi | reverse complement strand
TCACTCCCGATAACTGAATTCCAGACGTTCTCTCTCCGGTTCTTCTTCTTTTCTTTTTCCTTTAACCCAAGCCCCCCCCCCCCCCCCCCCCCCCCACCTTGGTTAGCAATGTCTCTCTTATTTCTCTTCTTCAGTTCTACACATGTATCACTGTCTCAGTGTCTTTTTTTTTGTTACTCTTGCTTGTAGATACTACTCGGAGCAGGCGAGAGACTGAAGTAGCTGGCAGAGATTACCATTTCATTTCCCGACAGGCATTTGAGACTGACATAGCTGCAGGGAAGTTCATTGAATATGGAGAGTTTGAAAAGAACCTCTATGGTACTAGCATAGACTCTGTGCGGCAAGTAATCAACTCTGGCAAGATATGCCTTTTAAACCTTCATACCCAGGTATGGCAAAGCTGTTGCCTGTTGTATTTTAATTGTAGAAGCTACTGTGAAAATCTTAAGAGTTCTATTTGGTTTATAGAACATGTATTTTTCCAAGGTCCATTTTCATGTTTATTACAAGTTTTTTTTCAGTGGTGTTCAGTTTATTTAGTGCGTTGTGAATACAGCCTTCCTGTTCCTTGTGTGGAAATGCAGATATCTTCTTTATCTGTGCTAAAGGTAATCAGGGCCTTGGTTTCCAGATGCTTAAAGCTCGTGATACCATCTGAATTGAAAAGTTAATTAAACATCTATGTACTCTGAGCTCTGAGGTTTTTGAAGATGGAGAGGAAGTTGTTCGTGATTATATTTGGAAGCTGCATTTTGGAAATGTTTATGCAGTTCCATAACAGACAGGATTACAGTACAACATATCAACAATACTGAAAAGCTCTTTAGCTACGATGTTTTGATTATGGAGAAAGAAAAGAAACTATGCATACAGACCTCAACTTGGAAATTTAGCCAAATGTGGGAAGAGACAGCCCTGGAACACAGCCCATTTCTAATACATACGATATGCAGGAGGTCTACTGCTGCTACAGATACTGAAAAAAGAAGCCCCAAAACTTAGGTGCATCGATAAAGTCTGGTAGTATTGAAGCTGTAATTAGCCATCACCGCTTGGGACCATGTGATACTTGACTGAAATAGCTCATGGGTGTTCCAAAGCATATAATAAGTTGAAAAGTCATAACCTTTTGAAAATTTATCTACTTCTGTCGTTGTAAAAATGTATCTCAAGACAACTTTTTTGTCCCGAGACACATAGAAGGAATCTTTTGGAAAAAAATCACACTATAGTTTGGTTCTTTTTATTTCTCATCTTAAATATAAATGTAACCTGCCAAAAAAATTATGCCAAGCATTCAGTAGTAGTGCATCGGATATCTTGTATTTTAATCTTCAAAACAGAAAAGCTTGCACCATAATATTTCAAGAAAACTGTAGTGTGTAAGGACTCTTCTCTCTGTTAAAAGCTGAAACCATTCCTTAGCATTGTAAGGAAACTTAATTCAATCTAGGTGATTTTTTTTGTTTGCTTTTTCTTTTGGATACCAAAAGATACATTTCTTCAGTTTAGTTATGAAGACTGTTCTTGAACAAAATTAAATATCTGGGTTCCATGGAGCTGAAAAATGGTAGAATATAAATTTTGCAGGAAATGATGTCTGAACTTGTGAATAGTGATAACAATATTGTTACAGTTAATTATACTGCTGTTAATATCATGTACAGTTGTGTTTGAAGAGTATATTATCAATTACACCATGTGAATTATGCACTATTAAATGTACTCTTCATGTGTGGAACTGTTAAATATTTACTAAATCCTATTTCTGCAGTCACTGAAGACACTACGAAATTCTGACTTGAAGCCATATATTATATTTGTTGCACCACCTTCACAAGAGAGATTACGTGCTTTATTGGCCAAAGAAGGGAAAAACCCAAAGGTAAGGTGTCTAACACTTCTTATAAAACCATGCTGCTTTTTGTACAGATCTGGAATGCTTTTGGTAAACAGATTTGTATACTCTGTTTGGAACTGGGAAATGGCAATGATGCTGGCAATATATGGGAAGCAGCGTAGTTGAACTGTGTGCTCTAGGTTAGTAGGCAGACCGTAGAAAGGGAAGGTCTCAGGATGCTTTTGCCTAACAAAATGTGAGAGGTATGAGGCAAGGGAATCCACTCCTAATTTAATAAGCCTGGGACACAGCATCTCAGTTGGGGTACCTGCCTTTGGGTATAAAAATATGACCCTTTATTTAAAAGCTGTGGGAAACCCACCTTTGTTTTCAAGTAAATCTGAGGGTAATTCTAGGGAGAAAGCTATTATTTTCTTTTGAGAACTTATCTGCCCTTGGAAGAACATTTATTTGAAAATGTATTGCAAATCTCTTCAGATGAAGTTATTTTAATCTTGATCCTGTAGGCTCACTTTTCTTGTTTCAGCTGGAGTCCCATCAAGATCTCATCTTACCCAGTTCAGATCATTTAGTTAATGAGATGTTAGTTCTGCAGAATGGAATTGAAACCCACAGGTTAGACCAGGACATCTGAAAGCTCAGAAAAGGTCCTTATCAGCTTATGACATAAAAAGTGCTTATTCCTAGGATAATGGAATATGATTGTCTTCAGCTTTTTAACTGAAATTTACCCTGCAGCAGTTGGTGGGAGCATTCTTTCAAAGTACTAATTGCGTATAATGCAGTTCATACTGAGGAAGAACAGTCTTTCCAGCATAACTCAAAGGGACTCCTGATAACAACTTGGTCAGGAATTGTACCTCACTGTGTTCTACAGGTGTGGTGGTTTGCCCACCTTGTTTGGTGCAAGGGTGATGTATTGCCTGGATGTAAGATCTAAAAGTCCATTGAAGTCCAACTCTTAGAACAGAGGGATTTTTATTTTCTTCTTTTTTTTTTTTTTTTTAATTTGCCTGAGTCAAATATAATCATAATATTTATAGTCTTTAAACAGGCATGTTTTGTGAATGTAATGCAATGAGCAGTGCTAGGTCTCTGTACAGTTCAGCCTGGAACAGTTATTTAGCACTTATGGCCAGTCAGAAGGGATTGTCTTGAGTGCCCTTAGCTTTCAAATATGTATCATGGTTCAATGTTGTCATAAATTTTTCAATAGGTGGTAGCAATACCCTGAAAATTTTCAGAGTCGAGTTGTTACTTTTCCCTACTCTTTCTTACACTGATTCTTCATTTTTGATTGCAGCCAGAAGAGCTGAGAGAAATTATAGAGAAGACAAGAGAGATGGAACAGAACAATGGCCACTACTTTGATACAGCAATTGTGAATTCTGATCTTGATAAGGCGTATCAAGAATTACTTCGGTTAATAAACAAACTTGACACAGAACCACAGTGGGTGCCCTCTACCTGGCTACGATAAGAGAGCAATCTGAAGGGACAAATGGACTTCACTCTAATAATTTTTCCATGGAGATCTATGTCCAATCCTAGCATAAATGTGTGTAAGCTCTAGACCTCAGTGGCTGCATCCTTTGCCAGTGAAATTGCGTATTACTGAAAAAATACGCTAATCAGCTTGTGAGCTGATTTAACTGATCTAAAGATTGTCAAGTTTTCTTTCTCTGTGGTCTAGAAATGGAGACCTTGTCAGTACTAAATCCTAAAGCTTTAGATAGATTTTTTTTTTTCTAGCAACTACTTTTATACATAAATCCACCTTTTTTACCTAGACTCACCCTTATGAAATCAAGTATTTTAAGAGTGTGTGTGTATATACAGTCCATGCTGTCACATAGTTATAAATATGAATGTTATTTAACACTTAACTTAATGACTTTGTGGAACATGATGGTAGTTCAGGAGCATAATTCTGCAGATCACTGGGCAGAGAAATAATCTATATTATCATTAATACATTAATGAGAAATCTCTCCTGTTCAAAAAATACACAGAACAAAGATGCCGCTCTGGTCTGGAGCTGCCCTGTGAGGCTTGAGTTAATTTAATTCTCAAACATTCCACTTTCTAATAGCACTGTAATTGGAAAATGTGTATAATGTAAATATTTCAATTCTTGTGTCTTTTTAGTCAGACTTTTTAAATTAGTTTTGACCGCACATTAATTTTAGGCCCGATCAAAGATGAATATTATATTGATCTTTTAGATGTGTTATTTTTATGAAATTTTCTTTAAAACATGCTGACCGATCAGAGCTGCTGTTTTCCACGGATCTGTAGAGCTATTTAGAAAGGCAGAGGTTATATTTTTGTGAAAAATATAGTTATAAGACATGCTGCTTAGAATTCAACTTAAGTTCTCATGTTTTATAACAGAATACTGACTAAAATAGACTGATGTGCTGAACATTCGAAGGTAGTGGCTATTTTTAATCTCTGCAAATGGTTCATCTTGTGGCTGTTGGTCTAACGGATAAACTAACTGGAGTTGAAATAGCTGAATGTAGCTACTGTGTTATGAGTATTGCAATTCACTAGCCAACATATTGTCCTGCATTTGCTCAGTGATGCAGTGGAAGTAGGTGTAAAACACTGGTAACTGACTGAGCAGTCACAAGAAAGGGGAATACTTGTGATGGTTAAAACCAACAAAAAAAGACTTGAAACAAGTGAACAAAAGACAGGGTCTGCCTGTATCCTAGTGTGCTCTGCAAAGCAGGTCAGAGCATCTCTGCATCCTCAAATGATTCTGAGCTGTGAAGGTTTAACTACTAAAGGTATGTATCTGCAGTAGGGCTGTTCTGTTGCTGAAGCTAACCAAATAGTAGCATCTTGGCTGTTTTGAGTAGCACAAAGAACCTTGACTGTGAATATCTCTTAATTTTAGCCATAGTGTTTCTTAGTTCCTACAGGTAAAACACTGGAGTTACATCAATGTGTAGTTCACACCCATCTAATGTTGAAGGATGAAAAAGTAGTTGATTTTTTCCATTCTGTCTTGCATATATTATTTCTTCAAATGTTAATGGATTAAATTCACACCCACGGTTAAATACAGAGCTCAAAGTATACAGTTACCTGACAATTTCCTTCTATCCTAGTTACTGAACTAACATTCAATACTTTTTTGTACTGAAAAATGGAAGTATAGAGTGCATTCCTGTCTTGTTAGAAAGCAGAATTATTTGCTGGTTTAATTAGTATTTAGGGCTGCAAAGCAATTAAGTGATTAGTGGGTATAAGTAATGGCCCTTCAGAATGAAAAGGGGTTGGAAATTTTGATATCTTTAGTTCAATTCAGTGTTAGAAATAATAATGTGCTAGCTGTTGGCCTGAGGGCTGGATATTCAAAATATGGCTTTTTGCCTCACATTGCAGGCACGTTCTCAGTTTAATCCATAGTTTATTGCAATTACAATGTTCAGGTATATTGGATAGTGTTTCATGGATGACAATATTATAGCAAGTCTACCCTTTTTTTAAGAAAGATGATTGTAGATGTATTAGGCTTTTTGGTATTGACTGTTTCATAGCTAGACAGGAATGTGGAAAGCAGTAAAATTTGTTTGTCGAGGGTAGCTTAGCTCAGCTGTGTAGGTATTGTCCAAATTCTTGCAGTCAGCTCAAGATGGTTGCTGAACACCCTTTTGGCATTCAGTGTTCATAGGCAGTGTCAGGCACAGTAAAGCATGCCATTAACTTATGTCTCCTCAGTTCTGAAGTGGTGTACAAAAGCTGGTTTTATACAAATAAGCTTGTGAATGTAGACTTAAAGAATGTTGCTTGAAGTTCAGCTCTACTCTCTTAATTCCCAAGGTACACAGTAAAGAGGTGCTATGATAGTTTATAACCAATGGTAGCTTTTCCTCCTGCTGAAACGCTTGAGCAGCACTGAGAAATGTACCTGGCTCTCTATCTGCTGCCAGCTTGGACCTGGAACTACCTTGTGTAAGAAATTATTCTGCCTTTAATGAAGAATGTGTGTTAATTCCCTTGAGAGTAAGAGAGAATATGGAAACTTCACTGGTGAACCTCTTAAACCTTATCACAGGCTTTGCAGTGAGCTGTATCAGACTGAAAAGAGGGTATCTGCATTTTTACCAGTCCAGATTTAATTAAAAATAAATGCTAGCTGAATTGCATAAAATAATTTTTGAATGTAATTATGTGTGACTTTTAAAAATATAAGATGGGGGGTTTAATGCCTTAAATAATTAAGGTAATTTTACTGAGACCTGTGGTTAGCCCCACATTGTACTTTTATACATGTATCTGCACTCTGTATTTTGAGACATCATGAACTGCACACTAATGTAAAAATGTAAAATATTTCTAGATTTAAAATAAATCACTGTACAATTTTACTTCTTGTAGCAGATCTCGGGAATCTTCTTTCTGCCATTTGGCCTTGTGTGAAAGATGCTGTCACCCATCAGTGCCTTAGAGGATGTTCTCTGTTCCTTCTGACATTATGCGTCCAGTAGGAGAGGTAATGTGTCCTCAGATCTAGTTTCTCTCTCTCAAGCTGGACCTCTATCTTAGAACAGTGTGGACTTACTATTCAGCTGTGTTGCCTTCAGCTTCAAAAGAGAAAATAAATGGCCTCGTGCTTCATGCAATTATAAAATTACTTTTTGAAGGTGTTAATAGAAATTAATTTCCTTGCAGTAACCCTGCATCTGCAGTTAAGTGCTGGATCATGTTTAAAACAAGATGCTTACCTTGAAGAGACCAGTATTTCTAGAGACAACATACCAGTATTACTCTGTTCAATTTGCCAATTGCAAACCGATGTGTTTAGGAAAACAGCCCTTCCACCTGAGCAGCATTCAGTGACACTCTGCTTAGCAGCCACTGAGATGCCCCCAATCAGCTGATGACATGAAGAATCCCAGCATCAATAGACTACTCTACATTCAACCCTGTTCTGCTTGCCAGCCTACTGGTTTCAATGAAGACTTGAAGCAACGTGTAGCTGGATAGCTGAGAAAAATCTGGTTGAGTCTCATCAACCAACCAGTCTCCTTGGTTACCTACCTAAAGCAGTAAAGGTTAACTGAACATGGGCACAGGATGAAAAGGGATGTGCCCAGTGCAGACTCTAAGCTGGAGGTAGGGGATGAAGCCAAGGTTTTATTTTGAAAAAATATGACAAGCTTTTAAGGCCACCATCTTATAGCAACTTAAGCCAGACACCAGGTAACTTAACACTTCAATTTTTTACTTGTTTCTAGCACAGACAGTACACAAGTTGGCAGAACCTCTAATTAAAACCATAGATGGCCAATAGTAACAATCGTGCAACAAAAATAAATCACAAAAGACTGTGGATTTCATCAACAGGTTAGAAAACTAGAGTTGCCTTTGCTAACATTTGACTTCATCTGTGACAATACCTTCTTTAAGCAACTTGTTTTTTACTGCTGAAGTATTAATGTTCATTACGTGCATATCCCTCCCTAAATAACTTTTTCCTCTGCTTGCACTAAGAAGGGTAGTAATTAAGAGGAATCTGATTAGGCAAATCCAGAGCCATCCTGCAAGAACCACAGCGATGGACAGTCATTCATACTAAGTGAAGAAACAGGCTGAATATGCAATAGAAGGCTTTCCTGATAGTAAAGCACCAGACTCATCTCTGCTTTTCCTCCTATGCTGCAGTCAAGTTCCCAGATTTCTAATCTCCCAGGAGAAATCCACAATCCATTCAACTCAAGACTTATACACCAACTGAGAAGCCACGTAAGTATCATTGAGGCAACGTGTCCTGAATTATATTGCAACTGGACATTCCATATTCTGGGTCCCCTGCTCCATATACAGCAACTGTGCTGGGTTACTCAAAGAGAAGGTCTTCATCCTTCTCTTCTGCTAAGAGATTGGCTGGCTCATGTTCCCCTCCAGCAGCCCTCCGCAGCTCCCGTTCTTTCTCAGATTTTTCTTTCAATACTTTTTTCTTTTCCTGGATCTTCTTTAACCTGTGAAGAGAAAAGTAATTTGTCTGTGAAAGAGGTATGTTTTATGAAAACAGACTAGCAGCAAAGATGCCATACAACTTGGATATGATAAAGCTACCCAGAGAAATTCCTCAAAGAACAAAAATCCTGTAACAAATGGCAGAAGGACTTTATTGCTAGCTGCTGCCTTCGAAAAATTCCATCTCTGCAGATTAATTCTTCATCCAAACTATAAATTTATATTCTTGACCTTAAACACTGCATTATACTACTCTGCTTGTCTTTTAATGAAGTTAATTCTCCTTTAATTCATTTCAGGTTTGACATTGTTGCTTCAGGGAGGCTGGATGTGTCCTTAAAGCAGAACATGTCAGTGTACTGTATCACATCATTCCCTTTGAAAGAGTGAAAATGATAGCAATGTACAACCTTGTGGTAGAGATTCAGTTGTGACTTTCAGACAAAAAACTGCAGATCTCTAAGCAGCCGGCTCTGGGAACTCAGTGCACAGTAAGAACCAGGTCATGTTTAACAGTGTTCACTGCCAGATTTGAATAGTTCTCCTAAGTCCCCTCTGAGGAATGGGTTCTTTGAGAAAGAGATCAGTCTAGTCTTGTTTTAGATACTTGCCTGTAGAATTCCTCTCGTTCTCGTTCATCCAGTTCTGTGATGATATAAGAAAGAGTACGCTCGATCCTAGGAATAATCACTAGAAAATACAAATAAGGGAGTTGTTGGGCTGCTGTTACATTAATCAGAAAGTTACCTAATGCAGGGGACAGATGGTTGTTTAAAGTCAATCTAGTAATTCTTTTGGCTAGGGGACATTTACATGTCTTTCATGGAAGATCATACTCTTTCATTATGGAAAGTATACAAAATGTTTTTCTTCAGTAAGTCCAGGACTAAATGAGGACTCTGAATAGAATCTCCCACAACACATTCATTTGAAAGATGCAATGGAATCAGTAAGCACAGATCCCTAATTGTTTCTAAGGTCCTTTTTCCCTATGGAAGTGGATTGAAAAAAAATAATCCTGCAAGAGGTGGGTAAGATTTGAATTAAAACTGTTCTTCTATCACATTCTTTCAGAAACTTCTGCTCAATATAGTACTTTTATTCACAGAATTATGATTTCACTTTGAAGAAGCTATCATGAAAACAAATATTTAAATATAACACCATCACAAGGAAAGACCTCAAACAAAGCTTTAGCACCCATCTGGGCAGACTGTGTCAGAATCACTTTTTGAAAGGAGAAGCTGTTAGCAGCACTACCAAAGTTATTTGGAAGGCTGCAGGTGGAACCTCTTCTACAGTCAAATTTGCAGAGTGATAAGCTGCAGATAAGGCCTGCATATTTAAAGGAACAAGTATACAAAAAACTACTGAAAAGGATGATTTAGAATAATATGCTGAAATAAATTATTGTATATGTGCAAAGAGGATTAAATCCCAAGCTATCAACAACTCAGAAAAGCACCCTGGATACAGCAGCAAAAGGAATCACAGCGATACTGTGCCTGGGTAGTACTTAAACTGCAAGAAACAAATTTACAAAGAAGAATGCAAAGGAAAGGAATTCAGATGAATGAAAAAGACCAGAATACTGACATTGGGAGTGTTCCATTTCCTGTAACACAAATAGGTTCCAAGATTTCTCTGGGTGTCTACCCTGTAGTCCCATCCAAAGCCAACAAAAAAATGTCACCAGCTCTCCAAAGGAAGCCAGCATTACAGTTTGAAAAGCTACTGTGCTAGCTATTAGAACATCTTAACACTTTGGAACATCCCATCTCTTATTTCTAGTCAACACGCTTGACCAAGTAGGTCAAAGTCATCAGCAAGATTCCAAAATGTGGTTGTAAAGGTTTTGTTCTATAGGTTCTCAATACAACTTCCTGTTTACTTTCTCATGTTTGCATATTCATTTATCTGTGTAATCCAGTCTATTCCACTGGGCTTTTAATTTTTTTTTCTTAGTTGCAGTATGCTTCATTGTAATGCTTTCTGAAGAGATCTTAAACTGGTTAGAAATCCTGCTAACAAAAACACAATCAAAAGAAGAGTGGATTCCATGACCCTGCTGCTCATCTTGCACGGAGGCAGAAAAATACTTTGCATCTCAAATGGACAAATAGCCACCATGAATACTCACCATGTTCAATTGCATTCACACGTCTGTTTGTTATTTTAATGGCTTCATCCAAAGTAACGAAGGATGTCTGATGGAATGGGATTAAATAATTAATACGTAACAAAAATTCAGCAGTTCCATCCAGTCTATACACGAAACCAAATAGCACGTGAAAGCCAGAGCCAAATCTGTAATGTATCTTTTACAGACTAAATTCCTGACAGAAGAGAATTTCTTCTACTAACATAGTAGCACGCTGAAGACTGCACAGTAGCAGTTACAAATACCAACTCCACAAAGTAAGTTTCTTCTTGGCATAAAGGAATAAGGACTTTGCAGCAGTAATACAACTCTGTCTGGAAAAGGTTTGCAACTTTGTACAGCACTAGGACTAAAGGAGCATAGTATAGCTCAAAATGTTAAGCTATAATCACTGAGCGTACATTACTCTCATTTCAAAACAGGAGAAACCAATGACCCTCTTTTGTTTCTTCCCACTAACCTGTAAGGAGGCCAGTTCCACAAGCAGCTCTACAGCTTTGGCATAATTCCTCTTCAGCTTAGCCAGCTGTTCTCCACCTCTGGCCAAGCCAGTCAGCTCATAGCCTAAAAAAAAAACCACAAAAGAATCCTCAAATAGTATTTGCTGGTATTGCTACTATGGTGTTTTGCTACTGGATAAAAATTAGTACTTTACAAACTACAGGAACAGACAGCTCAGCAAGTGACAAGCTAAAGACTTTGTCCATTAACATGTTGTCTTTATAGGGATTTATATTACTACAGGTCATTGTTGTGCATGTACACAGTAAGACCTACAGTCTCAAAACCTGGTAATTCAAGACAAGCCTTCTCCTCATCTGTAAAACTCACTTACTTAGAAAACTAAAATCCACAAGAGTCACTAATAATTCCGCCATGTCACAGGAACAGGGCAAAGCATCATAGAGGAAGTACACCTATGGCTATGTTGTAAACTGACCTATCAGCAAGGTGTGACATGACAAGTATTTTTGTGTTAGCAAAGTAATAGCTGTAAGTCTATTTAAGATATAAAATACTTGTTTTGTACTTACTGTCTCCTCCTTCCTGGTAATGCTCAAAAACTGGCAAGGTTACACCTGACAAAAGTGAACAAGCATGTGTGTAAGAGACATAAAGGATTATAGATTTATTAAGTACAACTCACTTTTACTCCATTTGCTTCTAATAAATTATGTAAACTTAGAAGCTTTGTTTCCAAAATCTTCCTATACAGTTTGGAACAATTAAGTCATGCTGATTTTAACATCTTAATATGGATCTTCAGAACTGTATTGAGATCAGAGAGATCTAAACACATGAGAAACTGAAGGAAGTTTTCCAGTTTATTCAGTGTTCGGTTTTATTATGTTTCTGTTTAGTAACGTATTCCCTGCGTTTAAGGAATATTTTAAGCATTCAATCCTGATTTCTCTTCATAAACAATTATTGATATTTAATTTCCTGAAACTTATTTAAGTTTTGATGCTTAATGTGATCTATTTTTCAGTAAAACTCTGTGGAAGTTATGCTTCGTCCAAAGATCTAGAAACCAGACTGCAGTTTTCACACTCATTTAATTTTATGAGAAGTAAATAACTACATATAAAAATTATAAGCTCTATGTAAAAAAACCCAGCAAATTACAAGTGTTCATACTGTTAGATGAATAAGAGAAATAAAGAGGAGGAGACAATGTTTGAATAAATTCCTGCATATTTCAGAGTCTCCTCCCACAACTCCTTTAGGAGTTGAAATAGTCTGGAGAAGAGTCACCTGCTACATTGTCTTTTTTAGCTCTGATCTTGACTTGAGCTTTGTTCACGTTCTGGATCACAGTGGTACTGTAAGAAAGAAAACAGGTGTCTTAATCTGGGAAGCCAAAGTGGTTCATCAAGTCATACTTACATACAAGATTAAATAGTTACCGAGTAACTGTAAAGATTTAGAAATTGTTTTTAAATCAGTTCCCTATGCAATTCGTTCCACAAACTTTGAAGCTAACACAAAAGCTTTGAAAGAACTAACTTTCCAGCAACATTTGGAATTGTAAAAGACACTGAGTCTGTGAAATGTAATGTAGAAATGTCTTAGACCAAGCCTACAAAACACAGCTAAAACCTAGCCAGTTATCTGGCAAATTACTTTAAAATGTTTTAATAACGTTGAGCCTAATCAACCTATGAGACTTTTTTTTTCCCAATAGAAATGGAGTTTCAAGGCTTTAAAGCAAACCAAGGCCACAATGTTTTGTTCATTTGAGTTTGCATGTATTTGTTCTTTCAGAACATTTATGAGTTTATCCAGTAACTGTCATATTGGCAAACTTAAGATTCAGTTCAGCTTGGAGAATTCTAAAGTCTTCCAGGAACAGGTCACTATAGCCAACTCTGTGGAACCTGACTTGTTTATAGCTAAACATGGCAACTGGTTAGGACAGGAAACAGCAGCATAACCAAATGAAAAGGCAAAAAGACTTTTCTCCAGCAGCACACAGATTACTAGTGTGTCTGATCACTTAATTCTTCCCCATTAACTGGTAGTTCTATCATCTGAATCATTAACACTTCCCCAATTTTATTCCACAAGATCTATGCACACCTGAATAAATTACACAAAACCCCCTAGTTAGAACTGTATTTATTAAAATCCAATTAAAAAATACGCTATTGGAGGAAAAAGACTTGTTTCCCCTCTCATATACAGCCCCCACTAGCCCTAGTGAGACAAGAGATCAATGAGATAGAAGTTAGAACAATTAGTAAAATTACTGTGTAATTTTCTGGGATGAAAAAACACACATTACATCCATCCATCAAATTCACAAGGAAGACCAAAATGATAAATAGCCCAATATTCTGCTATAAATTCTTGTTTCCCTACATTTTAGATTCCAAGCTGCAAAAAGCAACATCTTCTGAAATCAAGGATTTATATATAAATTCTGTTCATCTTTCCACTTTGTTTAGCCTCCAATGGAGTATACATTTTTGTCACGCAAATTCTCTCTCCAGCAGTGATGTCTCTCACCTTTACCTAACGAAATAATTTCATCCTGTCCTACCTTGGTTACTGTCTTTTTTTTTTTTTTAAAGTGCATTTACGAATTTTTACTTTTTTTTCCAAATGCAAAAATAACAATTTGTTGATTGCTGTTTCCCATAAATAGGACATCCACAAGATAGCAATCTTTACCTGAAATCTCCTGCTGTAAACTTTGCCTCAGCAAGTGAAAAGGCAGCTTCTCTCATCACCTCACCCATCAGCATCTTAGTCTGTTTAAAAAAAGAAAAAGAGGCAGCAAATACAAGGCATGTCATTACTCTTTTTCCAGGATAAATAACTAACAGGATAAAGAGAAGAATGAGAAATTTAAGAGAGGGAGAAAGTCCTGTATGAGTAGCTTACTCTTAAACTGTAAATTATAATTCCCAGGTGACTGGCAAAAAATATTTCAGCTGTTTCACTAACCCAGTGTAGAACTTGCAAAAATGGCAAAAGACTTGTCTATCTTAATAATCATAAAATTCTACTATCAGGGGGTTAAATAACAACAGTAAAATGGCCCAGCAGGAAAACACTTCATATTGTACTGAATACTACGAGACAGATAAAGTTATTTTCAACAGACAGATGTATGCAGCTTTGTAAACTGTGCTCTCCTCTTACTCCTTTTTTGCCCAATT
Organism: Actenoides lindsayi; assembly: GCA_025331215.1. Taxonomy (NCBI): domain Eukaryota; kingdom Metazoa; phylum Chordata; class Aves; order Coraciiformes; family Alcedinidae; genus Actenoides; species Actenoides lindsayi. The sequence goes on along the minus strand of WTSP01005455.1, from coordinate 110,032 downwards.
TTTACACAGTTGAAGCCCTTGTAGCTAAAAAATATGCCACTGAGAAGCAAGAGCCTTTGTGTATTAGATGGTCTGCAGGAAGCAAGATACAGAGTGCCAAAAGCTTGTCTACAGCAGAGCAACAAAACGCTACTGCTAACCATGGATATCATAACAGCTGCAGCCAGAACAGTACGACTAAAATCCACCTAGTATGGTAGAATGGAAAAGGTCATCATAGGCTCTACTGAGTATCTTAGATTTGTGATTCATGTGGCAAAGGAAGAAGCAGGACTCAGCATTTCTTCATAAAGGATCAAGTTCAGTCTGGACAAAACTTCTACGTTCTAGTGTACCTACTTATGCGGGAAACAGTAGAGACCTGCAGTATCCTCTCAAGCCTACCTAATGAAGTTAGAACAGGAATGCACAACTGACAGAACAGACAGATTTCAAGTAAAATGAGTCAGAGGAGAATTCTAATTTACCTACCTCAATAATTTTCTTAAGGATCTGCCTGAATCGAAGTGTCAAAGCATCAGATTTTTTCTTCAAGAGGTTACGACCCGTTTGGGCACCTTTCAAACGAGCCTTCATGATGGTCTGAGCCCTGTTAAATAGAGGAATAAATAAAAATGTCCTATATCACCTGAAGAGATTAGTGTTACAGGTCTAGCCTATACCAATCCTTGGTAGTAACTATATACACTGAGTGTTATCACTGCTAGAAGCAGACACTGTCTGAAAAAATACGCTCTTAACTTCAGAAAGTGCAGTTACTTAGAAGTGACTGAGCTGAAAAGTAGGATTCCTGAACAAAATTTTTCTGTTCTAACTCAAACCAGGACATTTAGGAAAAAGCTTTCACAATGTTTTCTGACATGGACGTGACTGAAATTATGAAGCAATCAAGAAACATTAATGCAGGAAAACAGGGTGGCCGCTTCAGGATATAATTTTATATTCCTGTTTAAAATTCAAGGAAATTTATTATATTTATCTCCATCATCAATGCAAATTACAAAGTCATTTATCACCTGCAAAGTGAAAGATCATAGGAAACTGACAAGTCATTTTTCAGTGTTTCCATAATAGGAAATAAGAGATTTAATTTTTCTTGATGACTTACAAGCATCAGAAATCAAAATACCCCAAAAGCCTCCTGTCAGTGTGACACCAGTGCTGCCGTTCTTTTACTGCTGTATCATCTTCTGAAAATCAGACAAAACAGCACATTCTTCACATGACCATAAGTGTTGATGCTGTGTTCTGATTTTACAGAGCAACAAGATACAGCAGTCAGACATTGTGGTTTAAAGGAAGTCAGAAAGTACAATGACTCCGTATCCTCATAAGCTTCACAGGAGATTTACAAGCTGTTCAAGACAATGAGAAGTAGCACCAGTTTAAAAGGGGTATTAAGTAAGCAAGCTAGCTGTAGCAGTGTATATCCTTTACTTCCAGCAGCACACTTACAGGTTCCTTGTATGCCATTAGGAACTGAAAAAGCATCCAAACCTTGCTTCCCTCTCTGCTGTGGAGTAGATTTCAATTTAAAGGAACTTTTTCATTTCAGTTAAACTAGAACAGCAGGAGCTGTATTACTTTTTGTGTTTTTTCCACAAGCTGTGCTAACTTAAGCTTCCACTTTGTACACGCAGCCACTACACACAAGGGACAGTACTCAAGTCATCTCTCTGTGAAAAGAAGCCTTGGGCGCTTCCTCTCTGACCTTGGAAAAAGTAAGTACAATTAAGATTCTACCTAGACAGTGGAATCCATTACTTTCTGTATCTACTGGCATGTGATGAGAATAACTCCATTAATATCTACAAAATACTTAGAACTCTAAAGCAAAAATACTTTCTGGATGTTTACAATTTAAGAAGTCCCCACAGAGTCAAAGAGTAAAAAGGCAGCTTTACTTTCACAACAGGCACTTCTCTGTCACCACCTTGAACTAACTTGTTCACTCTGTCCACCAACTGCCAGAGACTGGCTGACCTAGTTCAAGCAAGATTTCACAGGCTCCGAGTGCATTAAACAGAGTCTTGTGTACTGTCAAGGAGACTGAGCAGCTTCTGTAACTGATGATACCCAGCACAGACAAGGCTCCTACCAGCAAGCCACTTGACAAAGATATAAAACAGAAAAAAAAACCCCAAAAACCAAATCTTGTGAAATTCAGTTTTGTCAGTTAACAAAAATAATTGCTGCAGAGGCAGGCCATCTTTCTTTTATCATCCTAACTTACATTCCAATCAAAACACTGGCCACATCACTGGTCTATTACCTTATCTGGAACAGGCCTCGTAAATATTAAGCCTTTGTACATCACTGCCGTCCTGCCACAATGAAATATCAGCTCACAAAACCATTTACCTTCTAAAAGTGACTGAAGTGCCTCATCCTTGGATACGTAAACCGAATGAAAAGAACGTTATCGAAGAGCAGGAGTGGGACCGGAGTACTTAGTATACGCAATAATTTATTTATGAACTAAGTTTCAAAACAAAATCACTTAATGAATTAATCTTTCCATGTAAACTGTTGCTTCATATGTCCTGAGCTTATACATGGAGGAATAACTTATTTTACATCTGAGGTTTTCTGTCCTGCAAGGCATCTTTTTGTAAAGACTACATGCAGGCATCAACCCAATTTTATGCAAGATGATTTGAAACAGCCTTTCACCTTAGGGCAAAGGCCTTCTGTCCTGGAGGGTTCTAAAGAGCAACTGAACAGCATTATTTAAACAGCAATTTTATTAGTGGGTCAGTTTCAACTGTTGGTGTTCCTTCCAAAGTTGGCAGCTTTCTAAGCCTTGTCAGGAGACATCTGATCTCATGACAAATAGTTTGCTGTCAGGATCTGGAAAATTACTTGACTGTCCACTGCGCTTTACGCATTTTACTTCCTCCTTCTTTATTAACACTTTATGGCCAACCTCTTGTATAGCAGCGTCATCTATTAAAAGGTTAAGGGAAACTATGGTTCCATTTGTGCATTTTTCTCTTATACGTATATTCTACAAATTGTTCTTTTTAAAATAAAGGTCTGCATAATTGCATGATTTTAAGCAGCCCCCCCCACACACACTCCATCACTGGAAGGTGTTCGCGTCTCGGTCCCGGACCCTGCAATGGCCCTCTGGGGGCTGACAACTAATTTTGAGCCCGGAAAGAGAAGCTGAAGAGAAGCTGTAACTGCGGCCTTCAACTGCTTATCAGTGCGGTTTAGACAGAGCCCAGCGGGAGACCCTGCCCGCTGCTGCACTAGACGCACAAGAGAGAGCTCGGCCGGGCGCGGCCCCAGCCCCCGCCGCTCCCACCGGCGCTAACCCCCCCCGCGGCTGTGCTCGGGGGGCACAAGCCGGGCCCGGCCGCCGCACCGGGACCCCGGCGGAGAACGGCCCGCCAGCCGCTCGCCCCTCAGCCGGCGCGGCGCCTCCCCAGGCCGCCCTCAGGCCAAGCCCGGCCCGGCGGACACTCACATCCGCGAAGGAAAGATCTCGATGCGGTCCTTGCCCGACATGGTGGCGGCGGGGGCGAGCGGGGCGCAAGGCCCGCTCCGTCTCGGCTGTCGCCGCTGTCACCACCGCCGCCGCTCTCACGTGACGCGGCGCCGCTGTCCCCGCCCCGCGAGGGAGGGAGCACCCGGATGCCGGCGCGGCCCCTCCGCCGGTCGCTTGTGGTCACGCGCCCCACGCCGGGGGCGGGAAGGAAGAGGCTTAATTGGCTCCTGGGTCTGTTTGTGACACTCGGAGGTCTCCGTCTCTGTCCAGCCCGCGTTGTTCTCGGCGTCTGGGCCCAGGGGGCGCTCCGGCCGCAGGACGGCCCCTCTGCCTCGGCATTGAGACTCTCTGGTTGCTGGGCGCGGCGCTGGCCTATCGCCGCCGAGCAGCCGGGCGGGGCTGGGCTGGCACCTGCGCAGTGGGGTGTCCGTGGCCAGGCGCACGCTGAGGCAGGCGCGGAACTCCGGGCCGCGAGCGCAGAGCGGGACCCCTCGGCCGTCGCCAGGTAGCGGCTGCACACCCCTCTCTTCCTCCACCTCACTCCGCCGCGCACCGGGCTCCGACCTTGTAACACGCTCCGGCCGCGGCTCCTCCCGACCGGGACGCTGCCGTGGGCCCGCGGTGCCGGGCGGGGACTCGGCGCGGCTGGGCCCGGGCGAGGCGGGAGGGCCCGGCGCCGCAGCTGCGAGCGAGCTCCCCAGCCGGCGGGGCCGCGCTCCCCGGGGGGGCCGGTCCGCCCCTCGCCTTCCCTGTGCCGGAGATGGGCCCTCCCCGGCCCGGCAGCGGCTCTCGGCCGCGCTGGGGATCGCTTCCCTTCTCTGGTGCCGTCGCTGCCGTTGGGCTTTGCCTGTGTTAGCCACGTTCCAGCGGCCGGGGAAGTTGCTGGTCGGCAGTTGCCCATTTTTCGCTAGTTCCCGCAGAGACTTGTGCAGCCACGGGGGCTTAAACTTTTTGCTGAGCTCTAACGTCTTGGAAAGCTGATTGCCAGCATTGGTGCTGTGGGCACTGTGTTGCTCCTGAGAGTCTCCCACAGAAGGCCAAAATACGAAGCTTGTGTCTGGGGAGACGAGTAAAATGTTGTAAAGCCTTGAGCTGAACTGCATGAAGTGGCCTAGAAAAGCACACTGTAGAGTTGTTGGTTTTAATCTTTGGCTTCTTTGTTCAGCTTCAAACTATTTTGACTTATATGAAGCCTTTAGAAGAGTCTTTCTATAATCTTTTATTAGTCTGTATTTCTCCTTTCTGAAGTTAAGAACAGAAATAAGGGTGAACAGTTTTCTGAATCGTATGGCTGTGTGTTTGTAGCACTTGGCGTTACTATCTTATTCTCTAAATTCTCATATAGGTAGAAAGTCTTAAGTTGTAAAGATCAAAGTAAAACTTCAAAATGGTGAATACAGCAAGCCTTCTGAAGGAGCGATACATTTGACTCAGCATCTTAGGTTCCTGCTTCTGTAGGAAACTCTGTATGAATCTTCTAGGCATAGACAAAAGGAATTGAACTAACCTGGTTAGCAGAGATGAGTGGATGAGTACAGAGATGAGTACATCATCAGGAAAATGGAGCAGTTTAAGCATTCCTTCTTACCATCATGAAGTATTAATTTGGTACCATCTTTTTGAATGTATAATGAAAGAATCCTCTTTTTTTTTCAGGGTCTTTTTTTCCTCCTGACTCTTTTTTGGTGTTTCATTCATGTCAGGCTCATTCTCTCTCTGTTCTCATTACTGCCTTTGTTTTCTTTGCTGATGGGTGTCCTCTGGAGCAGGTCTTACAGGGTTATTCCAAACATCTTGTGCTGAGTTTAGAAATTCATCTTCTGGAGTGTAGAGTCTGCTTCTTCGCAGTACTACAGGAGCTTCATTCTACCTCTTATTTACTCAGCCTTTCACATGCTGCCTTATTATGTGCATACATACACCTTTGTCAGCACTGCTGGCTTCTCTCCCATGTCCTCCTGTTGTTAAAATCTGATTTTAAATTGTACACAGCCTCCTGAATTTCAATGAATGCAAGATGTGCAGTGACACCTTTTCACCACTTGAAGTCTCTCAGCTATGGTGTGCCAGGTATAGGTAGTATGGCAGTTGAAGTAAATAACAAAGTCTGTGTAGCAAGCTTTTTCTACTTTAATGCAAAGAATTAGCATCTTAGCAAATGCTGGTGGTAATACTAAAGCACTAGTTAATTTATTAATTTCTGTTAAAACCTGAGTATGAATTGCACAAACCTTATCCTAATTTGTAATTTATTGTGCCAGTGTTCATCTCTATCTTCACCAGTCCTTACTGATATTTTTTTTTTTTACCATGTTTGCAGGAGAGGATGGTCATGCACCGTGAAATAAAATCTTTGTTTCTTTCTGCTCAAATTCCAGAATGCCAGGACTAAGCTGTAGATTCTACCAGCATAAATTTCCAGAGGTGGAAGATGTAGTGATGGTCAATGTTCGGTCCATCGCTGAAATGGGAGCCTACGTCAGCTTACTGGAGTACAACAACATTGAAGGCATGATCCTTCTCAGTGAGCTATCCAGAAGACGTATTCGTTCCATAAACAAACTCATCCGCATCGGGAGGAATGAATGTGTTGTGGTCATAAGAGTTGACAAAGAGAAAGGTATTTGGGGATATTGTGGCCTGTGTCAAGATTGAATTAATAGAGAGAAATGCAGATAAATTATGCAGCTTTGGTATTCATTGGCTTTGCCGGGGGTTTCATTTTTAAGGTGCCCAAGCAAGACAGACCATTATTGTGCCATCTGATTCTTATGATCATTCCTCTGTGTCCTTTAGAAATTGGGTTAATGAAGGTCAGTCACATCAGGAAAGATTTGCTTAAGTGAGTCCTCACCAACTCAGTGTCTGGTCAACAAACAATAGGGAAGTGGAATTTTCTTTTGATACCTATATAGATTTTCTAAGTGTTAACTGAAGAGAAGGTCCATCCGATGCAGAGATAGGAATCAAAATGGTGAGCATTTAATGCTCACAGTCAATCCCGTTCATTAATGAGTCTTGAACCTTGGCTATAAAATAGATGACAGGTATGTAATTATTGTACCATATGAATTCTTTAGGCTACAAGTTGAGATTGGACAGACAACTTTGTCGTCTTCTGCCTTCTGAACATTTGAGTCATTGAACATTGTAGAGGGCTTTAAAATGGGGTTTTTTTCTATTTAGAGCTTGTTGGATTTTGCTAATACTGTTCCATGCAATCTTTAAAATCCAAAGTAAGAATACTTTCTCTTACAAATTCATTCTGTCTTGTATTAACAGAGAAACACATCTGGAATTCACATTGTGGTCTTTCAGTTAATCTTTTGGGGGAACCTGTAGTTTGTAAGATGTAGGTGGAGGCTTTTTCAAATTTACCAAGAAGTGGTTCAGAAGAAAATTTTTTCCCAGACAGTTCTGCCAAAAGGGTATTCAGGGAGTCAAGAGTTGGAATTTGAGGCCAGGCCTACTTCATTAGGAAACCATTCAGAGCGAAACTGATGGAGTGCCAACCTTGAATGAAATTGAGTTGAGCACTACAAAAATATGCATCAAATTTGCTGCTTTGTATGCTGTTATGTTTTGTCAAAACTGTGTACAGCAACATAAAAATGGACTTCAGATGACTGAACTACTGTGAAAATTTCTAAGTTTGCAGAGAAAACATTAAGGCAGTATTTTTAAAGAAATACTGTACAAAAAATTTGCTGGTAAGTATTTACAGTTGACAGAATAATATCCTAATTTGGATCATAATTTAATCAAATTCATTAAAGCTTGGTCTTGTTACTTTCTGCAGCATCATACAGAAGTAGTGTAGGCAAGGGGCAAATCCTGAGCCAGAGCGTGTGTTCTTTACACGTTCCTCTTGAAGCAGTAAGACTTAGTTTGCACAATGCCTGACACTTTCAAAATGGTTTTCCCCAATAGGTTATATTGACTTGTCAAAAAGAAGAGTTTCTCCAGAGGAGGCAATCAAATGTGAAGACAAATTCACAAAATCAAAGACTGTAAGTTGCCTTGCTGTATTCAGGCACTGTGTATTTCCAGCTTCTTTCCTGAGCAACCGCAATGCACAGACATAAAATACTGTTCTCATTTGTTAGACTTACTCTGATTCTCTTTTACCTGTGCAAATATATGTAACAAGTTCATCTGTTCATGAGTGCTCTGGTAAGCCACTTAACTAATTAATAGAGCAAGTAAGATGAAAATTTGCAATGTAAAAGGGTATTTTAAATGATCAGAAATCCAGCGGTATATGCTGGTTTAGCACACTGTGGACAACTCATTGAAAAGGCACGCAGGTTGTTCAAGGCATTGAGTCCCATCCTTACTACTCTCTGGTCTTATGCTTCCAAGTAGAAAGCTGACCATTAAATGCTACTTTTGATTCTGAATTTTTGTCTGTTTTTTGTATTTGTTTTGGGTTTGTATTTTTTTATAACACTTCTTTTTTGTTCCAGGTTTACAGCATCCTTCGCCATGTTGCCGAAGTCTTGGAGTACACTAAGGATGAGCAGCTTGAGAGTCTGTTCCAGAGAACTGCCTGGGTGTTTGATGACAAGTACAAAAGACCAGGATATGGTGCTTATGATGCATTCAAGCATGCGGTCTCGTAAGGGCATCTTTCCTACTTGTAGGGACTTATTTCAAGTTGCAGAGAAGTATCTCCTGGAATAGATACACCATAATGCTTGTTTGTTTTGGTGTTTGGATTTTGGTGTGTGTTTGGTTTTTTCCAGGGTCAGGTATGTGGAAGCTACTAGTCAAGTAAACCTAGCAAATTTTGACATCACTTCTAGTTGGTTTTTGTAGGTTTCTCCATCTTACTGCATTCTTCAAGTTCCCAATGCTCTTGAGAAAGAATGCTCAGAAGCTGAGTTATGTTTATCCATCTTTGAGTCTGCCACTCTGTGCATTTCAGGGTTTTAAAAGCAGTGATCGAATTTGATGTGGAGAAATAGTGAGACATTGATGAATAATATGTTTTAAGTATGAAAGAAGCACATGATTGCAAACACTGGCGAGATTTCTATTGCAACAGATGAGCCTGTGACATTTTTAACAGAAGAAACAGCACTGATCTTGATTAGTCTGTCAGAATTTGCCTGTTCTTAGTCCAAAGCAGATGTTATCAGAAACATCTAGTTCTGTGTCTGAAGGTATTTCTAGTGAAGCTGTCACTCTTCCACTGCATAGGCAGAGTTGATCTTTTTTAAATACAACAAGCTGGCTTGCTACTTCTCTATGCTTCCAAATTTAAATAATAGGAGGAGGATCATGACGTTAGAGATGGAATTATGAACAGCAAGATGGAAATTGTGATGCAGAGAGAATGTGCACTGAGCTAGATTGCTCTTCTTTTTTTATGGAGTAAAATATTTTCATTTACTTTCAGAATTAACTTGTTTGGCTTCTTTCTAAAGATTCTGTCATGAAATTGGCAATCCAAAAATAGATTTCTCACTAAACATTTCCAATGTTAGTCTTTTATAGCACATAAACCTGTGAGTGATGAACTTGAACTGAACACAAGATGGCAGTAATAACATTTTATAAACTGTGCTGAGTTCAAGAAGCAGGAAGTTTGGCAGCATTTTGATTAGCTTAAAACCATCTCTGTGGTTTTGAGGAAGAGACAATTTATATCTTTGTTTAGACTGAATGTGTTCTGTTTCATAGAACAATAATTATTTTCTAATGATAGCAAATTTACTGGTAAACAGCAAATCTGGGCACATTGCAGCAGAAGGAATTCCAGATAATTCTGTAACTGATAAATATTTAAACATCTGTGTAATAGAAGAACAAAAAAGTGTAGTTACACTGGCTACTTAAGCTTCTCTTACTCAGAACACACATGGCATTTGTTACTCATCTGCTATTCAGGTTGGAACACAAATGTCTGAAGCTGTCTTAAAATGCATTTCCATCAGTATTGCCTTGAGATTTCTGATAAGGGACTGCGACTTTTATTTGTTCCTGTTGTGCTCCTACATAAAGCTATAGCAGTTGAGCAGAAAAATATGGATATTGCTGCCTTCCTATGCTTGCAGAAGTGCTTGCAGGAGGCTTAGCATGCCCTCTAAGATTTTGACTTGCTATTCCTTTCTTAGTAGGGAGGATTAATGTTTTGGGGTTTTACACAGCATGATATCTGTGGCAAAATTTTAAAAGTATATTTACCCTCTCATTAGTAAAAATTAAACATCGAAGTCTTGTGTTAAATGCCTACCAAATGCTCATGAAAGTAACTTGAAGATTTAACAGGATAGATTGTAAATGAAGAAGCAGAATTTGCAAGTCCATTAAATCACCTCTGCCATTCATGTCTATATTTTGATAAGTAAAACCTGTCGTATTTCTGAGCTCTGTTTGTTTGGGTTTGGCCCTTCTACTATCTATACTCAGTACATAACATCACGAAAGATAACATTTTGTTGCAGCAGAGACCAACCTCCAATATTGCCTCTGTTTTTCAGGCTATTTTAGTTCATGTTTGCCTGCTAGTGGTATTGTAGGTGATCTGCTATTACTTTTTTTGAGAACTGCAACTATTGTCTCTGAAAAACAAGAACAGTTCCAGTGAGGAGCTTCTTGGTTACGTTCTCTGTTACTGGATTAATTTTATCGAAATATATCTGAAATAGAGAATTGACAACACTTCTTCAAACAAGGTGCTAATTTCTATTGATAAACTGCAGAGGACTTTGCCTCTGTGATCTCTGGATTTTAAACTATTAGTTTGTGAATTAAAAAAATCTTTCTTTAGCTGAGAACATATCCAGCAGATAAGTATCTGTGATCCAGTTACTGTTAAAAAAGGGGTACAGAATAACATGGAATGAGCACAGGTTACTTTATAGAATGAAAAAAGTCTTGTGTTTGAGTAAAACACTAAGGTAATTCAAAAACCTCAGCTTCAGCATGGATTCTCTTTCATACCATGTGGGTTTATCTTCACATTGGAGGGAGCATAAATACCAAGCAAGCAGATACTTATCTCATTCTGTGTATTGTATACAAATGGAGCTGGATGGAAGTCATTCCTTTGCTTCAAAAAAAAAATAATTAAAGATTCAGATCTTTCCTTCTAGGATCAGATTGAGTAAACTACTTTTCTGCTTTGTTGTTAAATGCCTCAAACAGAAAATATTTTGAAAATAGATATGTTAATTTTCTTCCAGTGTTTCAATGGACTCTTAAGAATTTTTTCTTTTTCTTCTTTGCGTAGTAGATCTCTGGGATTATGTGTAAGAATATTGAAATAGTAACAGAAGTTCATGTTGTGTTGTATTCGACTTCCGTATAACTTCTGTAACATTGCTTTGCTTGGCTCAGAGACCCTGCAATCCTGGATAGCTTGGATCTGACAGAGGAGGAGAGGCGTGTATTGATTGACAATATTAACAGGCGTCTGACACCACAAGCAGTTAAAATCCGAGCTGGTGAGTTCTTTCCAGTGGTCACTGAGCACACCTTGACACTTAAGCCAAGTTAGCGTGTCTTGTTGCAAACTCTAAATTCATTTAAAGCTATTGGTCTGTAGCAGTGATATTTGAAGGAACTGTTCAGAATTAAGATGCCGTGATGAAGAATTGGTTGCAAATTACCTGTGTGGGTTCTATCCCAAAGTGCAAGGTCATTTGGCTTTTATTTTCTCCACCAAACTAATTTGTGTTCCTTGGGACACAAAGTAGTTGTCCTGATATGTAATGGAGTCTATCATATTGCACTGGCACACAATGAGTTCAAATATTTTATAGTTGTTACTACATCCACAATATTCTTTTTCATTATTCAAAGTGTTAAATTGGTTGATTCCCTAACAGGATGGTTGTTCTCTGTCAGCACAGCTACAACATGTGTCTTGGCCACTTGTCCATGAACATGTGACAATAGTCTGACTTTGCTCAGGGTGTATTTCTAACTGGTTGATTTCAAACCATTCAGCAGGATATATTAGCTCAAGCCTAGCATCTCTCTAGTGTGCTTATAAAGTGTATGAGCTAGTTCCTCTCTTATTAAATTAGTGCAGACAGAAAAAGCACATGACCGCACTATTTAAGAATACATACTTTAAAACTGTGCATCTGGTTGTACAGCTAACCAAACAGCCTAAAATTGTGCTTGCCATTAAAAAGAGAGTCAGTGTAGCAGAGTCACACTTCTAAGTAGACTGAGAAATTGCCTCTTCTCTGCAAGGCTATTTTGAAGAGCATTAGCACTTGTGGATTTACTGTGGAGAGAAAAAAAGATAAACCACCTCCACATGACAGTGAATTCAAGAAGACAGTACAAAAAGTAAGGTAATGAAAAATTCCTTTGCCTATTTTAGATCACCGTGAGTTAACATTCACTTCTAAAATATAAGCAGGATGTTACTGTCATGAAGAATGAATTTGCTAACATGAATAGCACTTCATAAGTTTTGAAAATAAAGTTACTTGCTGATCATGTTCTTCCTTCATTTTGCCTATTTTGTTCTGATGGTCCAAGTTGTTTTTGATTTTATCTTCAAAGCAAGTATAGAAACTTTCCATCAGCTTGTAGTCATCCTGAGGTTGTCAGCTGGGATGTTCTTCTGTGCATTTGTTTCTGATAGCTGAGAATTAGCAGGTTGCTGTTAGTCACCTGAAAGTGAGACTTTATTTCTGTAGCTTAGTCTTGCACTATTGCTACATAGGTAAAGAAATTTTTATCTTGAATTAGGGTGTTACAGATATGACCAGCATTAGTCTATGCCTTAATTTCCAAGCATCTACAAAAAGCTATAGATAACTATAATTTTAACTATATGTTAATATAACTTACCTTAAAAAAAAATAAATTCTGATGCACCTCACGTGATGCCTGTATGTCTCTTGTAATTGCTGACAGAATTCCATGAGTTTGCGGATATGATCTTTTTCAAGCTTAATTTTTCCAGATAGATCTCTCATTTTTCTCTGTTATTTATTGCTTTTATATCTTCACCTGTCCATGAGAAATAAATAATTACTCCTGTTGAATTTATCAGGAGAGAGCTGAGTGAATATAGGTGTATATTTACATTGTGCTTTGAAGAACCAAGATATAAAATATGTTATGTCTAAAGAATTTATGAAGACTTTAACCTCAACTTACATGTCAAGAAAGTGAAATACCTTCCTTAACATTGGGAGCTACTGAGGCTTTCACTGTGCATAAACACTGGATGATAAAAAGCTTTATTTCAGCTTAGATTAAAAAGCTTTAAAGATTGTACAACTTTTGGTAACTTTAAAGTTTAACTATTTGTATTCCTCTCTCCTAGATATTGAGGTGGCCTGTTATGGTTATGAAGGCATAGATGCAGTAAAAGAAGCTTTGAGAGCAGGCTTGAACTGTTCCACGGAGAATATGCCCATTAAAGTAAGTGCCTATCTTCCTAGTGAAATCAAAAGCAAAGTTTTTTGATGGCCTCAGGTCCCAGCAGCATGCATTTGCAATTGTCACACTCACATAGCTGAGGCTGGGAAGGCATGTACTTGCTTTCTGATTCTTCTCCAGGAGGTCTGTAACACAGTTCCTTTCAGCTGTGTGCTGACAGTTGTTCCTATGACTGTGCTGTGTCTTCCCAAGCTCAAGAAGCTGTATTCATTCTCTTCAATTTATTAAAGTCTGGTATTGGCACACTACATATCTGCTGTTCCTTTGTGCAGCCTTAGGTGGGGAGCAATAAATTTTTGAAAATGTTACAAAAGGAAAAGCATCTTGTTACAGTTCCAAGTTCCCCTTGTAACAAAGAGAAGGAAAATAAGGGGAAAAAAAAAAAAAAAAAAGGAAAAGTTTACTGAATTAATTCATCTTAAAAAAAAAAAAAAAAAGGTACTGGTTGCAATAGCTGTTTGAAATGTGATCTGCTAGGCTGTTTTACTAATCTGTGCAGTGGTTATTCTCTCTGCTTAACAGTATTTGTCAAAATAAACTTACTCTGTAGAAATGACTGATGCCGATACTGGAAATCAGCATGGCTGTGCACTTCCTTGTCTATGCTCATTGTTTATGCTTCTAGAAAGGTTTTTTTCTAATGGGAAAATGTTCTTCTGTGAATTGTACATTCAGACCATGGTACTCGCTCTGCTTTTGATATTTTTCTTTGGTTTTGTTACTGAGTTTGCTTTTTTCTTTATTTCCCCTCCCAATCCCAATGTGATAGATTAATCTGATAGCCCCTCCTCGTTATGTGATGACTACTACAACACTGGAGAGAACTGAAGGACTGTCTGTTCTGAATCAAGCCATGGCTGTAATTAAAGAAAAAATTGAGGAGAAGAGAGGAGTCTTTAATGTGCAGATGGAGGTAGGAACCATTCATTTTAAAATTTAGTTCTTCATTTTTCCATGCAATATTTTTGAAGTAGAGCAAGATCAGTAGTGCTAGGAGAAATTTTAGCAAAACGGTATTTAAACTAAAAAAAAAAAATAAATAATCCAAACAAATCCTGAACTTCTGTGTTCCCTAAATAAACAAATGGCCAAAATTTCTAATTTTGCTGGGGTTTGTTGTATGACCGCAAGTTGTATTTTATGTCTTGCTCTTTATGTAGAATCAGAGTCTATAAATATACGTGGTGTTCCTTTATGGCAGTTAACCATGTGTTCTGGTTTGGTTTTGGGTTTTTTTCAGCCTAAGGTGGTTACTGACACAGATGAGACTGAGCTTGCAAGGCAGTTGGAAAGACTGGAGAGAGAAAATGCCGAAGTGGATGGGGATGATGATGCTGAGGAAATGGAAGCCAAAACTGAAGACTAAATGTTTCCAGTATTGAAAACTTCAAATGCAAATACTTGAGTTGTTTAACTGTTTTAAAAAGACCAAAATGTAAAAAGGCTCTTCTAAATAACATTTGATGCAGCAACTTACACAAATTGAATCATTTGAAAGGAAGGTGCCTAGTCAAATTCAAGATACAGATCTGGCCAGATGGACATTGCAGGCCCATGCTTAACAATTTCATACGTAAAAATTTCTAGTTGGTGGTTACAGCTCAGTGCATCTGTTAATGATCTTTCCTGGGAGCACCAACACTAACCAAACTGAACAGTTCTATACAGAATGTATTTGAGCAAATACTCAATAAATTTCTGGGCTCTGTAATGCTGAGATTTTTTTTTAATTTTTTTTTTTTCTTGTCACATAGCCTGGAGTGGTGTGACTGACGGTTGACTCCCCTTTAACATTGACAGGGCTTTCTTTCGTTTGCTTTAAGTCAAGCCAGGAATGAGTGGAACAGAATGTTTTTCTTGCAAGTTTGTTGATGCAGACTTGTCCAAGAGAGCATTTCTTTTGTTTATCATCTGCATTTAGGGACTGAGAACTTGAAAACTTACTGTTCCAATAAACATAGCTGATAAATGCAAACTTGAATATAGTTGCACTTTGCCCCTGTAAGTGGATATAACAGGACCTTGAACTTCCTCAAGTTTCAAAATAAGCAGTACTGTCTTGTGAGTTCACTGCTGCGTGGCCTCCTTTTCGCCCTACCCTAAACCTGGTTTACACTTGAACTGAGCTATTCACTCTAGAAACAACCTGTTCATCTTTGACGAAGAGGAGTGAGATCTGCTTTGCATGTTGGAATATTTCAAAAAAACCAACTGCTTTCCTCATCTGTGGGAATGGGGGGGAGTAGTTGTTTTTGTTTAAGTAACCTTTCCAAATGGCTACATTTTAGAATGTATTTATATCTTTTTTTTTTTTTTTAGTGTCATGTCCCATATTGCTCATATCCTTTTTTTCATACTATTTGGTGCTGCTAGAAGAAAAATGGATGAAAAACGAGGCTTTGAGCCTTAACTAGGAATTCTTAATACTGCCACAGTACAAACAACATTATTGCTATGTGGCGTTGCATTGGCAAAAGGGCATTCATCATGCAATTCATGCTTGGTTATCAGAGAAGTTCATATGTACCCAACTCTAATAGTAATGCAAAGCCAAAAAAGTTAAGTTATTTCCAGTCTTTGCAGAATGTTGGAAAATAATCTGAATGTGTCATCACAAAATGAAGAAACTTTTTTTTTTTTTAATGGTTATTTTCTCAAATTATTGTTTTTTTCAGAAGCTGTGTATGACAGCTTGGTCATGGTTTAAAGTTGTCATAGTGGCAGTTCCCTGTTTGAACAGCTCTTCCAACTTTGCCCACTAAGTAGAACAGCGATTTGTCTTCCATTAAACATAATATGTAGGAACTAAAGAACAAAGTCTTTTGGAACAGTCATCCTGTGATCTGTGTGCCAAAATAATGCTGTAAAGGAAAGCCCTGGAAAATGAGCCACAAGTGCTCTTTCCTTGGAGTTGTCTCAAGGGGTTACAATTAGTATTATCTCCAAGAACTGTTTTGGTATGTTAGTAGGTGAGTGTCATTTCTGTTGGTAACGTAAGCAAAAGTTGGCTAAACTTGTTCAGTAGTTACAGGAGCTGTTCTGATTAGAGCCTCCAAGTGCTGGTGTACATAATTCTCAATTTTGAGTGCCTGAAAAAAAGTGACTGAGAGGGTGAGGACAGTAACAAAGCTTAAGATAAATGCATTTCAACCACTCGTTACCCTGGCAGATAATATCAGGCTCGCCCATTGCCTGAGCAAATTTTAGCCAAGAAGCTTAACTAAAAGATGCAAGACACCTTAGTAGATATTTCTCATGTGTTGCAGTAGGTGGAAGGAGAAAGGTCTAAGATGGCCACATTTGGGGCCTGTTAGCAAGGTGTGTGTAAGGGGGTGCTGAACATAAACCCATGCTGGGCCCCGTTTGTGCTGCAGTGGTTGCTGTAGCCTGTGACTTCGGGATCTTTACGAGTTGCTGGCACGATCCCTTCTATCTCAGCGTGTTTTCTATGCATGGGACCGCATTTGCTTACCAAGTGCTTATAATAAGGGTCATGGGGTTTGCACGAATGTCTTTGTTGAGTTGCTAAAGTGAGGTAGTGTGTTCCTGCTGTTCATTTGTGACTGCTGTTTACTCAATTATAATTGCGAGGCCAAAATCTCCACTGGCATTCCTGTGGTCAACTGAAGGGAAGTGCACAGGTATACCTGTGGGCAGGGCTTGGCCTGATGTGTTCACTGTAAGGATCTCAGCTTAACTTTTTTATGCCAAATTGATTTTGTAAGATTGGCAGCTTGGAAACAGTTTTACTTAAAATAACATCTGATAAGGACTCATTAATAAAGAAAAAAAAAGCCAACAAACCTGTACAGAGGTACCAGCTGGGGTCAGGCGCACAGTCCGGTAACACACAGACCAGTATCCTGAGTCTAATGAGGGGAAATAGTGCCTGCTGAAGAAGGGGTGCCCTGCTTTCTTGGGGCTGTTGTGGTTTGTCTGTTTTTTAATACAGTGACAAATCCTTTGCCATTTTCTCTCTAAATCTGGCCCTTGGGGTTCTGGTTTGGTGTTGTGGTTTGGTTTTTTCTGATGCAGTGGAGCTGGCATGTTGTTCTTCATAGCGGAATCTGCACTTTGGTATTTAAATTCTGATACTTGTCTAGACAATTAAAGAACTGTTTTCAAACATTGCTGCCTTTCAGTTAATTTTAAAAATGCTGTGACGTCAGAGTACTTCTGAACACTTGTCTTTTACTTTTATCTAGAAATGTTTCATCATTCTTTATTTTGATGTGGTTTGTTTTCATCTTATTTCATCCCTAATCCACTAAAGAAACTAAATATTTACTGGTGTCCTACAGCAGAGAGCAAAGTCCTGGCATTTTAAGAAGCTGCTTTGAAAAAGCTGGGTGTACGTAATCCTCCATATGACATGGTGAGACACAATGGGCGTTGCAGAGCATGCGACAGGGGTTGTCCTTGTGGTAGGTTCTCTCAATTAGTTGCTCATGACTTCTTGAGGGCCTTACCTGGAGGTACCAGCAATGTCTGTCAGGTCGGCCAGCTGGAATAACACAGCCTGCACTCAAAAGCCAGCTACTCCTGCCCTTCAGTTCAACCCTGAGTAGCACCCTGTGGTCCTGAAGCCTGCAGCTGACTTCCTGGCCAACCCAATGCAAATTCTGGACATATAAAGTATTTTGGGGTCAGTTTGAATGGAAGAAAATGTCAAGGACTCAGCTGCTTTTTTTTGTTTTTTGGTTTTTGTTTTTTGGTTTTTGTTTTTTTTTTAAATACTACCCTGACATGTGGAAAACACTCTTAAAATGGATCTGGGGAAACAGATAGTCCTCACTTCAGTGAGTTTCAAGTCCCACAGAGAACTTACATGGATTGAAGGAGATCCTTTTCCATCAGGGGAATTCAATGTCAGAACTTACTTTCGCAGCACATGATTGAATATGGCAGCCCAGATCTACTGATTCATTTTTACACCGTAAGACCCTGGCACATCTGTCCTCAGGGAGCAGTATAGGGGCACTTTGTTAGCCTTGATTAACAACAGAATGAGACAGGGGGGAAAAAGAGGGAAGTCTATGATAAATATCCAAAGTATTGAAGAAATTCTTTGAAGTAGTGAAGAAAGTGAAGGCTCTAGATTATAAACAATAGATTCTGTGTCAACTACTTTTTAATGACCAGCTATAGCAACATTTGCTTCACCATTCACCAGCAGTTTGACAATTAAATTCTTTGTTGCTAATGGTAATTTTGCCAAGATATGTCTGCAAGGTTGCGGGTGGTCTGTGTGCTGGTGAAAAAGAGCTCACTTGGATCTTTGGTGAGGACTGGTTATAGTGCAATTCTGAGATGACTGACTGAGCGAGAGTTCCCTGCAAGCTTCTGCCTGTTCTCGCTAGCATGAAATTATCTCACCCACCTTGTTATAAATTGCCTGCAGTAACAAGCTGAACAATGTGAAGTCAAACCTCAAATACCAAGCAGTGGAACATTGTATTCCTGGAACTGGTTATATAAAAAGTGCGTGTGCAGGAAATGCGTGCAGCGGGAATCTCTCTTGTATACCTAGACTCAAGTTTTCTCTTTTTTTCAAGCTTAATTCTGATGTACAGAACATTGTGAGCTGAGATTTATTTTATTTTTGCTGCTGACTGCATCAGGGTTTTTTCCCAAGATTCTGCTTCTGAGTACAATTTTTTGTTTATATATAAACAGAGATTTTTTTTTTTTGATTAAAAGAAATACCTTCAGTTAATTTCTGTTTTAAGGCCACAATAATATATATAAAAAAAAATTCCATTGGCATATTTGAAAATACTATATAGCTACGGCAAAAAAAAAAAAGTTCTTCTAGATGTCCTGTTAAATTTACTGCACTTTAGGTGGACTGAAGAACAAACATAACTGGGATACGACTTACGCAGCCAGCTGCCTCGTGGCTGCCTTTTCCAAAGTGGCAAAGGCAGTGCAGCAGGAGCTACGTTGGTAGCTTCTACGCGGCTGGTGGCTTTTGAAATCTCAGCAGGCATGCTTGCTCTTTATGCAGCCATTGGTTCTTCTAACTTCAAGTAGTGTTAGTCACCCATTGTATTTCTCCTCATCTCTGCAGGGCAGTGCTCTGGGTTGTCTCTAGTACGTTTTCAGGTTTGAATTCTTCGGTGTCTTGCTTCTCCTTGCTAGAAGTTATCAAGAAAATAGTGTAAAGATAAAGAAATTATTTGTTTGCTCTGTTTCCTCGGTGCATGAAAGTGTGGCCGTTAATCTGATCCGGTATGCAAAGATTGAGACATGCTGGAGTCACCTTTCTTACTGAACTCTGGACTCTCTGTTTCAGAGGCACTTACTAAAGGTTACTGCATGGTGTTAATTGATCAGACTGTTTTACTAAAAGCCCAAATACCTGCTTATGTAGGAATTTAGGATATTGAGTTGAGATTCTTGGTTATATGCCCAGAAGTCACTGAAAGTAGTGGGTTTTAGGTGTTTAGGGCCTTCTTCAGCAAAATAAATTTCTAACAAAATAAGTTACTTTAAGGTTTGTAAAAGTCTCCTTGTAATCATATTTGATATGCTACACTTAAGGTATTCTGATCTGTAGAACCCCTATAAGATGTGTTTGTTGGAAGAGAAATTTGAAGTATTAGAGTTTAGCCTGAAGTTTTGAGGGATATGATATTTTAATCCTGTTTCTCCCTCCCATGCAATACCTGATTTGTCGTTTTGTGTCTGCTTATATTGATCAACTGATTCGGTGGTGGTTTTTTGCTATACTAAATTCTGTGAAATTCTTTTGAAATCCTTTTTAAACTTCCCTTTGTTTTGCTTCCCAGAGGGCAGGTAATGTGTCAGAGCCAGCTCACTGTTTAACTAATGTTTCATAGGAAGAAAAAAACTGAAGGGAGAGTGCGTCACGTTGGAGGAGGAGGGTAGCAAAGCAAAACGAGCTTTCTTAAAAAACCCGTGTGCAGAGGGACAGGCTGCCAGGGCTAGGGTGCTTCTCGGCAGGGCTCGGCTCTCTTCTTTGCTGGACGCTATGGAGGAAGCGACTGGAGTCCTGAAGGAGGGTTTCCTTGTCAAACGGGTAAGCGCTCTGGTTCCCCTTCATGCAGTTCTGCTCAAACGTGGCAGCAACCCCTGAGCAGGGGCCAAATCGAGCCAGGCTCGTGGCAAGGCAGCCTGTTGGGCACTGGGTTTGAGGGCCTCCTGCCTGCTCCGGGGAAAGCAGCTCCCCTAGGTTTGTGCAGTTGCCTTCTGGGGGAGCTGCATGAACTGTAGGTGTTCTCTATGCTCCCTCAAGTTTCCCTGTATTGGCATTTACCCAGAGGAAAAAGAATTAGCTATCAGGTTTACTCAGGTATCACAAAGCCAGTATGTCTGCATACTGGGGCACACCTCTGCAAAGAGTACATAAAAACGTAGCTGGCAAATGGCTTCATGGCCATGGGGGGGATGGAGAGAGGGAAGATGGTTTGATGGTCTCTTAAGATAGTTTGTGCCTTCTTCAGCAACACAGCTGAGCAGGGTTTCCCGTTTCATATGAGAGGATGGAGAACAGACTATCCTTTTTGAAGGGGATCAGAGCAATGCAAACATAGAAGTGTGTTTGAAAAATTTTTCTTCCACACCCCTCAAGTTGCACTGTAAGAAAATTTTAGCCAAAAATATGGAGAAAAGAGCTGAAATGTGGTGTCACAGATTTCAGCCTTTCCAATGCTTCTTCCTGTAGGACCAAGTCAGTTATAGCTGGGACACGAGGGAAATTTAGCAAGGAGCATAAGCTGCTTTTCATACCAAGAACCTGTCTCAATTAATATAGTTCTTGACTACACACACAGAATGTGATTCAAAGGTTTGTTCAGAGCTTTGCCCCACCTTGGGAAATGCTTTTCTACAGTACGTGGCAGTGTTTCTGGTGTTAACATGAAGGTAATCCTAGTTGGGAGCTCTCCTGGCAGGGTGCCTGGCTCACTGGGCAACTGCTGGCCGCATGTAGCTATGTTCTATGTGGAAAAGGGATGCATGGGCTGTACTGTTTCTCATCCTCCCTTCTGCAGTGAGGGTAGAGCAGTCCCAGCTCCCGCTCTCCTGTCTGGGCTACGGTTGTATTTTGTGGCTTTTAAATGACTACTGAATTCAAGATGGGAAGCCAAGACATGAAGTGTGTGAGAGGACTAGGTTATCATCAGCACACTGAGCTGTAACTGCCAGCAGTCTGTACGCAACTGAGATACATAGCTTGATAGAAAGGAGAATGCAAAGACAGTAAATAAAAGGAAACTAAGGAAGAAGGGAACAAAGGATCAGGTGGGATCAGGTAAAGAAAACAGAGCTTGCTTAAGAAGACAGAAGCAGGAAGGAGATGATCTGAATGCAATATAAATGACTGAATTATGTATTGTAATGTATTATAAATATAAATGTGTGGAAGTCAAGTAAAGATAAAGAAAAAAAGATAAGGAGACTTCCTGAAATGAAGGAAATCTCCAAGAAGGAAAGAGAAGAGCCATAGCAAAGAGCATACTCTAAGGAGAAAAGGCCAAGGGATTTTACAACAGGTGAAAAAAGCACTGAAGGAGGCAAAGGGAAGGGGAGAACCAACCCAATTTAGATAAATTGTGTTTAGTATAGAATAGAAGACATTAGATTTAAAGTATCCTGGGCTTTAGAGACTCATTACCTCACCTTTTCTTAACAATTGCTGGTTTTCCCCTTTAATCATAGAGAATTAATGAGCTTTGATTCCTGCCACAACTGGACGTTGCATGTTCCTTTCTTCTAGCTATGCCCACCCTCTCCCAGGTGTCAGAGCTTTCCTCACCCAGTGATTTGCCTGCTGGAAATACAAGTCGGATCCTCACATCACAAAGCTGGACTTGACACTGTCAGACAGGACTGAGCCTGTCAGTGCCAGCCCTCACTGGGTTTGCTCTCCTGTACAGCCAGACTAAAGAGAGACAGGGGCTTTTTACAGAGGGGGAAGAAGAGGTTTTGTCTGCATTCTGGTACAACCCAGGAGGTATTCAACAGCAGCCTTCATTCAGTCTTTTGCCATTTAAAAGTGTACTTCCTTTACAGGAAGAAGTAGCACAGAGAATGAGATTTGAGGCAGATAGGATAGAAATAAATCACTCATTAGCAGTAAGAAAGAGAGAACATAAGGAAAAGCCCACTCACCCAGCAGAGCATTTTCAAAACCGCTTGGCACCTACAGCCACATCAAAATGCCAAAGGACAAAACACAACAAACACCACCCAGGGTCACTGGAGATCATCTCCAAGAGCCCTCACATGTTTCGGATTTTCTGTTCCTGCCTGGTACTGTCAGTGGGCAGATGTGCACCTGAATGACAGCTCTTTGAGATAATACATGTGAGCTGTCGCAGGAAAAAAAAAATCCTGTCAGCAAAGATGATGTCCCTGCTGGAGAAAGAGCAAAGCACCTTTCTGTTGCTTGATGATTTTCTAGTGATGGAGCTGTGCTACTTTGTTACTAAATTGTGTATTTCAGGAAGAACAAGTCACATGATGACTTCTTGTGTTTCTTTCCATGCAACTTCCTATTAGTTTATGGTATTTTCACAAAACAAACAAAAAAACCAACAAAAAAACCACAAAAAATCCCCACGCACATAAAAAACCAATACACCAAAACCACACCCCCACAAAACCGTAATTTCACAGTGCTTGTGTTAAATTTACCTATGTGGATTTCTTCCCCTTTAGGGACATATCGTTCGTAACTGGAAAGTGAGATGGTTCGTTCTGCTTCAGGATAAGCTGCTGTATTACAAAATTGAAGGAGGCAAGAAGGAGCCTTTTCCAAAGGGCAGGATTCTTTTGGATGGCTGCACGATTACTTGTCCATGCCTGGAATATGAGAACAGACCGGTAGGACTGGAAAAATGTATCCCTTCTCAATGACACTTTCTATCTTCTCCATAGTCCTACCCTCTCCTTCTTTAATTACTGCAACTGTATCTCTGGGGTGTTTCCAGAATAAGGCCCAGCCAAAAGGAAGCTGCCCTTAGCAATGTAACCAGGCCAAGCAACGAACTACCTCGTTATGTCTTCGCTGTTCCCTGTGCCCAAAAGCGAGCCACAGCCATTAGCAAAAAAACCCAAACAAAACCCAAGCCCTCACACACACAGTGAGAAGAATACAAGCAAGTGCATCCCAACAGTGTGTGGAGAGAGGACATGGGCAGCTCAATAACATCTGAGGAGGATAGGAGGAGCGGGAAGGAAAATTATCCTCTGTGGTAGCTGCCTTAAACCTTGTCTGTATCCATGGGGTGCTCTCAGGCAGCCAGCTCAGAATCCCTTTTCCTTTGACAAAGGGACATTGCTGCTGTGAAAAGCTTCCCACAAGAGGGCTGTGGAAGGGAAAGTGCCTCCTGCTCACCTGTGGGTAATGGCAATGCAGACTTCCTTCTGAGTGGGGCCAGAACTGAAATGACTCTGGAAGTTGCGGACTATTTCAGAACTTCTTGTGGCAGAAAGAGCCTAGTGAGAGCTTGAAGTTGTTGAGAAACTAGAGATCTGGATGTGAAAATCTCCACAGGCAGCAGCACACTCCACCAATAGCTGGGTGGTCTGCTCTCTTTTAAGTACCACAGGTTCCATGCATGCAAATCATGCTTGGAAGAGAAAACCCAGGGAAAAGGAGGAGTGGGGAGCGAAAAAACCCAACAACCCCAGAGCTGTACCCACCATGCTTCTGGCCAAGAATTGCTCTGTACTGCTCAAGTGGGATGCCATATCACACTTACTTGACTGACTTGCGTCACTTGGGCCAGTGATAAAAGAAGCAAAATACAAGTGAAGGATAATAGCTAAGTGATGTTATTGCTTTGCACTGCTTCCTCCACAGCTGCTCATCAAACTGAAGACAAAAACCAATACAGACTATTTCCTTGAATGTTGCTCCAGAGAGGAGCGAGACTCTTGGGCTTTGGACATCACTGGAGCTATTCATGCTGGTCACCCAGTACAGGTACAAGAGCTTCACAGAATGAAGAATTCTTTCAAACTGCTAGAGAATATCAGTCTCCAGTAAGTGTATATGGTTTCTCCTTCTGTTCTTGCTGTAGTTCGCAAAGCTGATGGATGGGGAGGGTCAAGGGAAGCTTCTCTTTGCACAGGTCTACTCCCATGTGGCCAGGAGCCTTTAAACTGTCTGTTCTGCCCTAGGTTTGCGCATGTTTTTGCCAAGGCACAGGAATGCATTTTTTCCTGACAATCATTTTCTGGGTGTGTGTGGGTTCTGTATAGGCACCTCATTGCTGGCTTGAAAACCTTCCTAGTCATCTGCAAAGATTATCATTGTGGAGACGTATTACCTCGGAAGATGTAATGTCAAGAAAGACTGAACTTTTTTTGGTGAGCTTTCAAAGCTGGTAGCTGGAATCCAGACTAGGATTTTTAGAATGCATCATGTTAAACAAGAAGAAACAGATAACTGAATAAGAAATTTTAAGAAATGTATGAATTTGATTTGTTTTGAGAAGGTAAATGGAGGCTGACTATAGCTCAGTTTGAAGTGCTTTAAATTTAAATATACTTTGTGAGGCATCTTGTTTAGTGCTGCTATTGGGAGAATAAATTTTTCCTATAATGTACTTAGGACAAAACTCCTAGGGGACTATCAGACTGTTTCCTATCTTTATGTTGGTAATCTTGAGGACATCCCAGGCACTGACAGAAGTATCTGGCAATTTCTGCCTTTCTATTCTTTCTGACTTTCTATTTTAATGTTGTCCTGTGCTGTCTTTTACAGCCATATAGTGGAGAGAATGTGCGGCAGCAGTAGTGGAATTAAGCTGACCCGCAACCTGGAGCAAGGCAACAGATACAAAGAGACCTTCACAGGTACACCTACTGCAGGCAAAGAACTTCCTCATGTCTGACATGGCAAATTGCAGAGGTGGGGGGGCTATTGTACTGCCATCATGGTGGGATGAGTTATGGCCCAGTGGAAAGTAGTGGTGCAGCCAGGCTCTCCAGTGCCTTTCTGTCTTGCTCTTGGGATATATGGAAGGATATGTAGGACTTTCGGTCAGCCTTGCACTTGATTGACATCCTTTGTGGTGGTGCCAAAGTGTTTCAGCAAATGAAGACCTGTGGGGCGTCAGACTATCTGTCTTACCTTGAAAGAGCACATTGTCTTAGTATGAGAACTGCCTTTCTCCCTGCAGGTTCTGCCCTGGTGGACTGGCTCATTTCTAATAGATTTGCTGTGTCACGATTCGAAGCTGTAACCTTGGCATCCATGCTGATGGAGGAGAACTTCATCAAGCCTGTGGGAGCCCGCAGCACAGAGGCAACACGCTACGGTGACCTCTCTGAGCAGTTCCTTGATGACTCCATTGCACTGTACATGTTTGTAAGTGATGCAGCTGACAACAGAGGCAACTCCTCTGCCTCTCATCACACACTTGATTTGGGGCAGTGTAAAGGGGTCATGCACAGCATACAATCAAAGGCAAAATCTGCAGGTTATGAAAGCAAAGACAGAAGAAGCTCCAAGCTTTTCGTAGTACTAACACTTGCACTTTAGCTGGAAACAAATAGTTACATGGATATGAAGGGATCTACAAATTACACAACTGGGCACTCTCGAGTGCAGTGATTTGTCTGCATTTCAGAGAGCCTGTGCTCTAGTTATGCTAAAATTCAAGGCCACAGTCCTTGTGTAGGCTTTACAGCTGTAATTTGTTGCTTGTAAATCTTGGACCTACAACGATGAGAAGCAGGGCTACAGAGTAGAATTTACTTGGGAGTAGAATTTAGCTCAAGGAAAATAAAATGCAGAACTTCGTACTTAAAAGTGTGGTTAGATTAAAAAGAAAAGTGGAACTGTCTTTTCCCTATTTGCAGGCCGAGAGCAGTAATAAAAGTATCAGTTCCAAGGAAGAGCTACAATTTAACATCTCTGAATTAAGTGGCACAATTTTGAAGCAAGGATTCTTAGTGAAACAGGTAAATACAGTCTTTGAACTTTCAACGGGAAACAAGAAAAATGGCAGCTCTTGGGGCTTCCTAGAAAAGAAATGTGATTTATACAAGCATGGCTGGAGACTTGTGGCCAGCGGAGCTAGCTTGCCTATGAGTACCACTATCAGACATCATGTGGTGAAGAGTATCTAGTTATAAAGAAGTGAGCTGTGGAACTTGCTGATTAGGCAGGGTTAATTCTGTATGGGCAGGGCAGCCCCCTCATCACCCCAGGAGATGAGACCTGCCCAAGAACCTCTCCTCATGGTCAGCAGCAGTAAGGCTTAGCCCCTAGCAGCCCCAGCCCTTGGCTGGCCCTGAGCCCCATCACCAGACCTCCAGGAGGGGGGAATGCTCTCAGGGTTTGCTGTGCTGTCCTTCACTGTCAAAAGCTGAGAGAGTTGGGGATGAAAGAGAAAAGATCTGGAAAGTGACCTGACATAATCCCCTCGGAGCACACACAACATGTATTTTTAGTCCTAGACTCATATTTAATCTGAAATTAAACACAGGAATTAGGAATATAGTCACTTGGTCCTGTCACTTTGCTTTCTTGCTTCTCAGCACAAGGAAGGGAGAGAGGAAGGAATTATCAATGTATGAAGAAGGTTGTTACTCAGAAAATCCTGGGAGTTACTAAGATGTCAGAGGAGATTTTTCGCCGTTGCTTCCCAAAACCTCTTTTTTCAGAACCGATTTCTATGACTCCTACAGAAGAATGGCCATTTCAGGAGGCTTTTACTGGTGATAACTTTAATTCTGCTGTTTTGCAGGGGCACAAGAGGAAAAACTGGAAGGTGAGAAGATTTGTTTTAAGAGCTGATCCTGCTTTCTTGCACTACTATGACCCCACAAAGGTATGTGAGTGGGGAGTTACTACCCCCAGAAATCCTCTTACAGACCTAAGCATTATAAAGAAACTACAATTGTGCTGTAAATGTTTCTCTCACCCAAATCTCCTTCTGAGTTCCTCTATCCATTTCCTGGGGAATAAGACTGCTCTGGCTTCACTCTGGGAGGTTGTCCTTGCAGGATTTTCTATCCCTGCACCTTGTCTTTTCGCCAGTGAGATCCCTTTTCTTTAGCTGAGGGGCAGCAGCCTTCTTGAGATTGGCCTTTTGTTGTACCCACACAGTCTGGGACCATGCTCTTACAGGGATTCTTCCTGGGCTGACACCCCCCCCACTTGAGGGTTGTGCCGCTACTGAGATTTTTTTTACATTCTTATTCCAGTATTAAATAGGGTCTCCTTGATGCCAAAGTAATTACAGAAATTTCTGCTACTCAATATTAAACTTGCTCAGGGAATAGCAGAAATTATCTTCATGGATATAATAATCAATGTGAGCAACCCAGTAGGGCATGTGGATCCAAGAACCCCAGATGCATAGGGTACCACAAAGCCCAACAGGTTGCTAAATAAAACATGCATAGAAATGCTTTATGTGACTTTGAATGAAAACAAAAACAACCTAACAGTGAAAAAGGCTTATGGAGCTGGTTCATTTTTTGTTGCCTGTGTCTTCGTGGGGTTTTTTTTCTCCCTCACTGCAACTCGCCCTTGTAATGCTATAAATTCAAACTGCAGAACCTGAAGATCAGACAAGAGAGACAACCTACTAATGAAAACCATTACATTTTTACTATATATTTAAGACTTGCAGAAATATATATATTTTTATATGAGTTGTTACTGATAAACTATAAAGAAGTTTGAAATGTTATTGTTGGCCTACCCCTGCGCTTTTAATTGATCTCCACGCTTCCCAGCTACATCAGAGAAACATCTGAGACTGAAATAACATAGTAATGCATTTAATTACATGTTCTATTTGGCTTCTCTTGTGACATGGATGTTTTATATCTGGAAAGACTGGCATTACATCTCCATCTTCATAAAAATAATTGATGTACTCTGGGAGATTATTCTAATGATGATATTATCTAGGTAAGCCCTAATTTCCTTTTCGTTTGCAGGAAGAAAACAGACCAGTAGGTGGATTTTCTCTTCGTGGCTGTCTTGTGTCAGCTCTCGAGGACAACGGAGTCCCAGCAGGTAAGCACAAGCCTCTAAGCTTTCATACATATATATTTATGCCATAGCAATACAGTCATTGGGTGTGGGTTTGCGTGTCCAACTGTCTGTAGTCTGGCCTTTACTTTCCCCTTGTCAGCAAAGGAAGAGGCATATCGGAAAAAATCCCCCGTACTGCTGGGTTGTCCGTACCAGAGGGGATCTTTTTGAGCGTTATTTCGACTTATCTTGAGTGTTCTCCTTTTTATGGTCTTTTCTCAGTCAGACAACCTCTGAGAGAGCCCTAAGACACTGACTAACATTCCAGAGTTAACAAAGAGAAAATGCCTTCTTTTTGGATGTTAACTCAAAGTCTTGAGGCATCCCCATGACGCCATCCCTTTTCTGCGTGTCCTCTCTACTTATGCTATTACCTTTTCCTTTTTGATCTGCTAGAACCCAAACATAGAGGAAGACATACAGACAGCAATACAAAAAACAGTTCTGCTAGTGAATATGCTTATCTTAGGCATTTGTCTAGAACCTCAGACTCATAGATAAGTGTTTCTGCTGTTAAAGAAATGGTTTTTATGACAGTAAGCACAATGTGTAGATCTTGAATAGGGAGCATCTTTCTAAAGACAAAAGACAGGGTCTGAAACAGATACAGTCCAAGGTGGGTGGGCATGATGAACAATAGAGCTCCTTGCTAAGAGGAACCTGAAGGTGGGCATGAGCAAATCTAATCTACTGCACAAATTGTTAGGGAGTTCATCCCTCCACTGTATAATTCAAGCAACTCAAGTAAGTTTCTCCATCTAAACAGTGGGTAATTTATAGATGAAGTATAGTACACAGTCACTCATACATTTTGTGTGAGGAGTGTCTATACTGTATCTTTATTTTGCAGAAGGGAAAGCAAAGACACAAGTGCTTTAGATGTTTTATCCATAATGCAATTGAAAGGTCTGATACCCTAATTCATGCAATTAAAATTCTTCCCTAGTAAGCTCCATATTCACCACAAGCCATGCACCTTTCTCTGTGCACCTTCCTGATCTGTCACATTTTTTTTCTTTTCTCTGCAGGAGTGAAGGGCAATGTGCAAGGCAACCTCTTCAAAATCATCACCAAAAATGACATTCATTATTACATCCAGGCCAGCTCCAAGGCAGAGCGAGCACAATGGATTGAGGCAATCAAACCACTGACATGAGTAAGGTGGACTCCTTGCCAAACAAGTAGTCACATTTGTGACCAAGTTTCCCGCTCTCACTGTCTGGATCATTGTTTTCCTCTTAGATTGTCTATTTTTGTTATTTGTGTCACCACAGCACCTAGCAATTCCTGAGAGACCAGCATCCTAGGTGCCTAGGAGTCATGTAGATTCAAAATGATTCTCCACCGAGAACTTACCATCTAACCAAGAGACACAAGACAACAGGTGGACGTAGACAAACAGGGCTTTACAAAGAAATTATGAGATATAATATTCCAAGATGGAAGAAAATAAATCTTTTGTACAGGTATTCAGTCTATATCTTATAGACCCAGGTTGTACTTTATCCTAAAGCAGAAATGTCTTGCTCCTTTCCCCTTTATAAAGGGATTCATAAACTTAATTAGTTAAGACTGACTGAATCAAAGTCATGAAAGTTCCTGGTGCCTGAGGCTGCCTTTCTTGGTATATCACGTGAGTCTTGGGCTAAACCACAATCCAGCTGCCAGGCTAATCACTACTGTGGAACAAACCAGGGGCCGTCTGTCCATCTGTCTGTTCTACCATTTGCTTCTCTGTTAGGCTCTGAAAGACCAAAGGATCCTCCTCTCCAGTATATAGATTATACTTGTGCTGGTAATGGCCCATAGTAGTACAGGATCCTGAGTATCAAATCAGACCAGTAGCAGTTATTGCAGACAGTCACTGAACATATTGGAAGAAATCAGCCAGCCAGAAAAGCAAGACTTTTCCTCCTGATTATCACTGTAAGTCCATTTACATGGAGCACTGCTGGGACTGAGAACTCTAACAGCAGTTTTGACTATTGCTTTCTATTTTAAGCCATTAAATTTGCCATGTTTTAGCTAGTAAACTTGACTTTGATATCATTAAATATATAAACAAAAAAGTTCAGTGCATTTGAATGTCCTGTGCTCTTTAGACATGATTTTTCTCAGAGGGCAGTCTGAGTATACGAAAACAATTGTTTCATACACTGTAAATTTAGATTTATATAGAAACTAAGACATTCTCCACAACACCAGAGGAAAGAATGGAATGTATGAGATGATTAAAACACCTGACAAGCCTGCTGATATGCTATTTTCTTAAAATACCTTGTGGTATCTGAGTACCTGTATCCAACAGCCAGATCCTGCAGAATCTCCAGAAGCCCTCTGAACACAGGATGATATATATTTTCCTTGATGTCACAGAGGAATTTGACAGCCTTCTAACCACCAGGTTATGTACTGAAAAAAAAGTGTCTTCATCTAGAGAGTTTTCCTTAATCCTGTGTTATAACCAACAGAGCCTAAGGCAGCAGCTATGATACACGCCTATATACATATTAGAGTAGCCATATATTTAGGACTTTTTTTTCTAAGTCTACAGCAATGAAATAACAGCACAACACTCACATGCATTCAAATATTTAACAGAGCTGGTAAAGAAGTTTGCCAGCAAAGATGCAGTTTTAATTAGATACAAAAATGAGCAATGCAGTTTCAGCTACAGATACCATTTCCTAGGACTGGTCCAGAGAAGACTGTGGAATCCACAGCCGTTGAAACCTTTCAATTCACGAGAATGCTACCTGCAAGAGATGGGAATACTGGTAAGACGTTTACTGCCTCAAACTGGGGAGCACAAATAGCTTTGTGGCGACTGAGCAGAGCTTCCAGGAAAAGCAGTTCTGTCCTGATAACGTGAGCCTTGCTGTGGCCCACCAGACTCCCTTATTCATTTATAAGGAAATCTTCTGCTTTTCTTTTCTCAGTCCCACCACTTGCATACTGCCTGGTTCTTGTCACAGGAGTAACAGCCACCCCGCCACAGGGGAATGAGCTTTGCCAGCTGGCATGCCTGGGCGTCAGAGGACCATGAGGATGTGAAATACTGCATATCATCATAAATTTTGCCATTTAGGAGGCCAAGAGAGTATCTTGGCAAAGGTCCTCTGATTTACCTGGAGCAGCTATAGCTCTGTAATTGCTGAATGTGTGTGAGAAAAAGTAGTGTATGTTTCAAACATATCAGCAAAATGGAAAAGATACATTTCCCTCTCTCCAGAATCAGGCACAGGGGAAAATGACAAAATATTTCTCAGACAGGAGAAAATACATTTGCCTTTATCCTCTGGTGGTATTGTGGTCTCCTTTTTTTCAAGCCACTTTGGTAAGCTTGATGTCCCCTGTGACCTGCAAAGCTTTCACCAAATTCAGGGGCTGAACGCGGTGAGTGAAATCACAGAGCTGCCGTCCATCAAGCAAAACTCGTATTTGCTGGTGTTCGCATAAGAGCTCCATCTACAATGGAAAAGGACAGAGGAGGGTGTTACAGATCAACAACAGAGCGGATTTCACCAGCGTGGACTTAGAACCCCATGTGATGGGGATGGTGAAGCACAAAGTCTACCAGTTCTTCTGAAATGTCTCTAATAAATAACCTACCTTCTGCTTCTGTAAAGCTCTTTATAGTGAATTCTCTCACTAAGACTAGAGAAAAGAATAAATCTCTCCCATCAGGGCTTGAGCTGTTGCTCTCTATGCCATATTAAACTAGTTAACCTGGCAATGTCAATAGGTAGCTACTTGTGGTCATATATGTAGCCTTCAGCCTTTCTCCCCTCCTTTCTCCACCCTATTCATAGTACCCCAAAAATTACCTTAAATGTGTCGCCTGCCGTAAATGGGAAGTATGGAATAGTCTTTTCTTCTCTTCCCCATTTCCCAGCAATCCGTGCATTTCGGGTGATGGATTTGTCACTAAAGTTAACTGCAAATAACAGCCCAACATCTTTGCTTGCATCCACTGGATCACAGAGCAGAGTCACTGAAAAGCTGAGAAGAACAATTAAATGACTGGGCCTTTTAGAAATGTGAAAGGACGTGGTGAACATGACTAGTGACAGATGTTGATTTCTTGTCAAACTGAACCATGGGACTTCTGCAGGCTAAGAAGCTGTAGAAAGGGATGAGAACAGACTGGTCTTTTTCTCCAGCTTCCAGTAGGAAGCTAGAGACATCTGATGTTGCTTTCCTTTTCTTGTGACTGAAATCAAACCAACATTTGTGTATGAGTCACTTCTCACTCAAACCAGGACAGTCCTAAAATGTTAAGACAAATTCTTCACCGGTGGAAGCACTGGACTTGATAACTGTAGATGCAAAGAGGTGTCGTGAGAAGCATAGTTGCTGTCACCCAGATTAAACGCAGCAATGAACCTGCTCTTCCTGTGCCAAAACTGCTGGTTTTTAAAAGGTCTTGATTCCAGCACCCATCAGACAAGCAGGTTCAGAATTGCACTTCTTCCTGGAGGTGAAATGCCACTTGTATATTCCCTCCAGTTTGCATTAGATAAGAGCAAGGAGTAGAAAATCCTGGCAGGGCAGCCAGAAAGGCTGAGCAGTAAATTCTTTCTTGCCCTTTTTGTCTTAGTCTAAGAGCAGGGAAATTAAATTAAGCCATAAGTTATGAAGCTGTTTGGCTTTCTTCCTCCAAAGAACACAGACCTTCAAGAGATCTTTCAAATTTAGAAGACAAGAAGGTGCGTGTATGATGGGATGAAGCCCCTACAGTCTTCTTCACCTACCTCTTGGGGTTGGAGTGCACCATTCCTATGACTGTGAGTTTCATGGCTGGTCTCAGGCCACCTTTAATTTCACCAACATACTGCTCCATCTGCAGGGAACAGTGAAAATGTGCTGTGGTAGGTCATGAGGTGGGTGAACCAGCTTTAATAGCTGCTTTGGTCACATCATATAACTTGATTTTATATTTACACGTACGAAAGAACTTAAAAATATTTCTGGCCTGAAGTACTTCCTGCACTTTTGGTATAAATTCTGTCAGTTCTGGTATCTGAGGTGAGCGAGAGAGCCACTGTAACCGAATGGCCTGTAAAGAGGTGTTGGCTGCCTGGAGGGACTGCAGGCTCTGGTAGGCAGTTGCTGACCAGAACCACTGTTAATAAGACGAGCAGCTGCTGTCCATACTCCACCTGACTGATACATCTGACAACCCTGATGGTATGCCTCAGGTGGCTCTGGGAACAGCCACAACTGACTTCAGGTGACTGATACCACTGCCCAAGACCAGAGCAAGAGCTGCAATGTTTGCGGTGACCCACACATCTCAGGAGTGACAGGACCCAGATAGCTGACACACCTGGGATGAGCTGGTGATGGCTGCTATGGTCTAATGACACAATAAATCTGGTTGCAGTAGGTCAAAAGCCTTGTGGGAGCATGACACAAGGCTCTGTGTGAACTTACTCTACGAGCTCAAATTTGTTAACAGATTTTGGTAAGCTAATTTGATGTTAGCAGGATTTACACCAGGCCAGGTAGCTTCTGTCCTCTGTCATAAGAGCACAAGCTGCCCTGCCACTGCATGTTGAAAGAAATATGACTGTGTCCTCCCAGTTGATTCCAGTCACACATGTCCCCATCACTTTTTCAAAGCTAAAAAATGGCTTCTCTGTGGATCTACTTTGTCCCATCAACAGAGACCTGTAGTTGCAAACTCCACCCAAAGATGAGAGCTACGTTAACATGCGTCAAGTAATTCACTAACAGCTTTGACTGTCAGTGGAGAAACTAATACAGGCGATGGGTGACATGGAAAACTAACAGTGTGATCTTGGAAACAAGTGATAGGGATGTTTTGAGACTTCAGTTTCAGAAATAGCTTTGAAATGTAAATGCCAGAGTACTAGGCTGTAGCCTGTAATCGCTCCCTATGCAGGTTCACTTAGAAAGAAGCTGCTATAAGGCACTAAGCCTTATTAGCAATTTGCCTAACACTGATAATATTCCAAGGCAATGCACAGCAGACCCTATTTTAGATAAAAAGGGTCTTATCGTTCCAGTGTTCCACAGCAAAAATTCAGACTTTTTTTTTTTTTTTGCTAGAAGACCTGCACAATATATATGTGTGGTTTAGTATTTTGACTATGAGAAGCACTACATCAGCATGGAAACCCATAGCCAATGGGTTTTCATTCAAGTGTAAGTTGCTAAGGGTATTTCATACATATTTTTAAATTTTGGAAGATATTAAACAATGTCTGATTTTTAAAGTATTGAATGCCACCTAGAAAGAAACACAAATTCAAGGTGAAAGATGTTTTGCCTGCGCCCCATTTCCTAATTTCAATATACTAGCTATATCTTCTACTAAGATGACTTTATTTTCCCACCTTGATATTTATGTCCTGCCACCTTTATGGCTTCAGAAATACAGTAATAATCCTCTAATTCCTAACAAGGCCAATATCAGAAGAAACTAATTTTAAAGTACCTTAAAAAATGACAGTGCTACTGATGTTTGTTAATAATGTACATTTACCCTTGCAGAAGTGGACAGGAGACTCCAGCAGGTACGTTCTGAACTTTGTAACAAAAGAAAAGCACCAACCACCTGAGATGTCTTATGTGAGGCAGCAGCTCATCAAGTAAGGAGTCTGGCTGTCAGGAGATACTTTAAAGTGCATAAAGCAGTTACAGTTGGTAATAATAAGAAAAGATGACAGGCTAAATGAACTTCATCCTCTTACAGGTCCTGTGTCCCACTAAAGCTCCTTCCTTGCCTACACTAGAGATAAAATACAAACCAATACCCCAAACTGAAAGCGGACATTGATAAATAGGTTGTGCAGAGCTGCACCGTAGCAAGCACCATCGTTAAAAGCACAGGGAATCAGAACAGAACAGGTCAAATGACAGCCACATGGTTTCAACATGTACAGCACATCCATCACGAGGCATGACCTACCCACACACCGTTTCTCTGCCAACGTTGAGTTGACAATACAGGTGATAAACACTCAGGATGCTGCAGGAGGTAATGGTGCAAAATCCTGCAGCATCTCATGTGGTTTATTGGCGGGTCCCTGTGTGTGCACATAGATGTAACCCCCTGCCCGTATTTTCCATTCAGAAGACCTGGGGACTCCCTCGGTCACTTACTTTGGGACACCTCTCCTCTGTCATCACCGTTCTGCCTCTCGCACTTGCCTCCACCGCAGCAGTCCCCGAAGAGTTTTTGTTGTGCGTGTCAGGACAAAAACAAACAAAAAGCCCGGAATAAAGGGAGGATGCTGGGGAGGGGGGCTGGGGGGGGAGGCTTATCTCTGCCAAACACGGGCTGGACACCACCCAGCTGAGCAGCTGAGTCACGGCCCTCATGGCCCTTCGTGCCTCATCCCAGCGGGGAGGCTCACAAGTAAGAGGGGCGGTGAGGGGGCAAGGGCAGGGGGGCTGCACGGGTGGGCAAGCCTCCGCCACCCCTGGCAAGCCGGTGCCTGTAGCTATACCTACACAACTTCTTAATGTAAGCATGTAAAATGATGTGTGCCTGTGCGCAACGTCTTGTGTTTGTAGCTATAACGCGTATAAATTGCACGTAATTTATTTACTTTTATACCATTTCTGTCCTCTCTCCGAGGGGCAAATGTGTGTGTGTGTATATATATATATAAATAAAACTTACATTCCTATATAGACCTTGGGAGAGAGGTGTATATATGGGGTTATACACACATGCAAGGGGTAAGAACACACAGACACAAACACAGGTGTATGTATATACCCCCGTATGTACGTACACACATCCCCCCCCCGCTGTATACAGGCGTCTGTAACACTTCTATCTACAGCCTGCCCTCTGGGAGACGTCGCGCGGACCCCACGCGAAGGTTGGCGGCCCCGCCCCTTCCCGGGCCACCGACACGCCGCTGATGGAGCCACAGCTGGGCGGGACCACCGCGCGCCAGGAGGCGGGGCTTCTGGCGAAAGCCAATCAGAACCAAGAGAGGCCCCGAGCACGGGGCGGAGCTGGCGCGTAGTAAGTGTCGGCCGCGGGGCGTGCCGGTGGGCGGGGGACGGGCGTGGTTGGCTCGCGGGGAGGGCGGGGCTTGAGCTACCCGGGTTTCCGCGGCGGCGTCAGGCGCCCCGGAGAAAAATGGCGGTTTATTTACATTCTGCCGCGGCTCGGCCAATGGGCGGGCGGCTGCCCGCGTGCCCGCCCGACGGCGTGGTCAGCTGAGGCGATGCCCAAGATGGCGGCTGCGAGGGCCGGTGTTGCCGGGGTGGTGCAGTAGAGCCCAGCGCCTCTGGGGCGGCCGCGTCCTGCCGCTCCAGGTAACGCGGTGTCGCGCCAGCGCGGGCCCCGGGGGCCTCCGGGACGGACCTTGCGAGGGAGGCCGAGGCCGCGGGTGGGTGCACGGCACAGCGCGCGGCCCGGAGCGAGTGACCGCCGCACGAGCGGTCCGGGGGCTTGTGCGGCCCTGGGGGTGACAGGACCGTCCCGCGGGCCGCTGGGCTGGGCTCCCCGGGCGGCGCACCCGCGGCCGGGCGGTCACGGCCGAGCGGCAACCGCCTTTTCGGCCCGCGATGCCTGTTGCCGCCTGACTCCCAGTTGCCCCCGTGGGAGGAAGTCCCCTAAAGCCCGGCTTGGGCTCTCTGTCCGGCCCTGCCCAGGGCGCCCTGTCAGGGCGAAGAGTAAATTAGGTGAGGTGCCCCAGCGTCTTACGGCATCTGCTTCGCGTGTGTCACCCTGCCCCAGGTCACCTGCTCGCCCCGGGAAGATGCATTCTTTTGGTAATGAAGAAGCGGTCTCTCTGGAGCGGCTCTTTGGGTTTTTCTGTGAGTGCGTACGGCATGGGGACTGGGAGCTGGCACAGGCCTGCGTGCCCCAGCTGAGTCAGGGGCACGGCGATAGCCCAGAGAAAGTGGAAGAGATTCTTCGTGCTCTGGTAGCTTGTCCCGTGGGGGTAAGGTAAGTAATGTGCTGTTTTGGTTCAGTATGCTTTGAGTGTCAAATGAGGAGGAGGAATTAGTTTAATGGTGACTGTGGGACACAGGTAGAATCTGGGAAATAACAGCACTTGCTTCAGTGCTGAGGTGCTTGGATGCGTCTAGATGTGCTGTTACCTGAATGTTGACATCGCTGCCCAGCCCACTGGGTTAATGAGCTATGTTCTTTTACACAGTTGAAATGATGATTGATACAAGCTTAAAAGTATTTGGAAGCATTTCAGAACTCATTTTGTTAGATTTTACTGAATGATTAAAAAAAAAGGAACACATCCTGAAATTACATTCCTTTGATATTGAGGTTTGGTTAGTTCAGGAATGGAACCACCAAGATCAGTGTTGTAGTTGTTTAAAACGGTCTCTTGTTTCCAACTCCTGAAAGACTTTCCAATTTCTAAAAATTTGAGCTCTAAAAATTTTGAATTACACTATTGATTTCTCTTGCACTGGATTTCAAAATGTCATTGGCTTTACTTAAACCAAGTTAGTCTTGATCTCTGCTTTTCAGGTAGGTGCATATGAAAGGTGACTTCCTAGCACTTCAGGGAACATTGATATTCTCTCTCTCCAAGCAGATGATGAGATCTCTTCACATGAAAATTTGTGTAATGTTTTGGTAATGTTTCCAGGAAACGGTTCACACTAATATCAATTAAAGGAGTCTGGAGGAAGGTGTGCACATGGTTAGATCAATATTGTTAATGGCCATGTGAGACATAAGCATTTTTGATCTTTTTATCTTTGATAGCTGGGCTATCACATCTAAAGGCTCTAGTTAGCAATGCTGAGATTTTTAAAAGGCAATAAACTGTCTTATGTTTTTTCCTTTTCCTAGTCCCTTTGACAGTATTGAATATGTTCCCTAACTGTGTAGTGTTTGAAATGTGTGGATAACTATTAGAGCACATAAAAAGCTGATGGAACTTAGAAGTATTCTTTGTTTAATTAGTACATTACTTCACTTGTAGTTTGGACAGCACTTGTGCTGCTGTGTCCTAAAACTTAGTTTCTTTTTTTTTTTTCTGGTAGAACTAGGCAAAACAGGAAATAGCAGGGTTTGGCAAGTGGTCAGATTTTAAGGAAATCTGCTGAAGTGCTCAAAGAGGGCTATACAGACTGAACTTTAGACCAGAAAAAAAAAATTGTTTTGAAGCAGAGAACTATGGCAGTAGTGTTGGTATTTGGCAGATCTAAAAGCATTATTTTCACCATAGAAATCATGAAGTTAATGTGTAAGTAGTAAATATTCTGGTTTCTTTGCATTCTCTTCCTGTCTGACTCATTTTCAGCTATTTAGTCATCTTTCAATTTATCTTACACAAAGAAATATAAAAATCAAAATTACCCCTGACAGTGTTTTCCAGGATCTTAGAGATGGAAACAACCTTGTATAATGCAGTGTATGTGCTTATTGCTTTTGTAGGTGGGGACAGAATTCTAGTCCATGGAGAACTGCATGGCTTTGGCTTCTTGTGCTGGAGAAATGGCTTGCCAGGAATCAGGTACAGAAACATCTGGATGACTTCTGAGTGGAAGTTATAGCTCTTGATTTCTAGCTGACTTCCAAGTGCAAAATGTCTGCCAAGTTACTTATTTCAGTTATAGGGTTTCCTGTGTTTTATGGAATTAAGTTCTCAAGGTAGCTGGAGAGGTGCATTGCTTTTGCTTTTAACAAACTTGTCAAGAAACAACCGTTAATCTTCAACGGTTAGTTCTGTTCTAGCTCAAACCAGGACTTAACCTAAGCTGGCTTTTTAGCACTGAGCGTTTCTGTAAATGGAAAGTGTGAGTGTATCGACTTCCGCACGCGTTTAGCACCTTTCTTGCATTAAAGATGAAATAGCTCAGGCATCAGAGAATTCTTTAAAAGCTTTGAATGGTGAGGTGTGTGCTTGAGGTATTGCTGTGTTCAGACAGACAGGCGCAGTGTGTTTCATGAGTAAAGAAGAAGTTAGTCTTCCCCCCCACCCACCCCTTTTTTTTTTAATTGGTACACTGGGATATATGATCATACTTTTTATTAAAATGTGTTTGTTCTTGTCACTACTTAGACTTGCATTTTTTCTTTGCCTTCTGAGGAAAGATAACTCTAATTGATGGGATTGTAATCCCTGACAAAGATATTTGTCTCTATTTCCAAATGGAATCCAGTGGTGCAGGAGCAAGAGTCTAACTGTGGAATAGCCTTCAGTTGAGAATTAGGTCTTTTCAGAGAAGTATTTGAGCCTGCCTCAAAAGGTTAATGAAATAGATAAAACTTAGGTTTATATGGTAATGTAAATAAATAGAAGTTTTACTGGCTAATGTCTTGACCATTCTCTTATTTCAGAAAACTATTCCAGTTGTTCTTCAGAGAGAAACTGAATTTTTATTGTTCTTGGAGGAACTACAGAAAGATATCTCTGAGGAAGTCCTTAAGGTGAGCTACTTAGTATGCCCAGCTTCTTCTTGTTAGTTATGCAGAATGTCCAACTTTATCGGGTTTTAGGGTCAAAATTAATGCTTCCAGTTAACTTGACTGCCTGAGATGCTAATGTGTTATTAATATTCCAGGCAAGTGAAAGAAACTGTAATTCAGATCCCTTTCCGAAGTTAATCCTATGTGCCTGCAAGTGATTTCTCTAGGCAGGCAAGGAACATGGTCTTTCTAACACACTTCAATCCCGTCTGCAGCTACTTGCCACAGTCTTATACCTATAGACAACTTTATTAATCATAAAGCTAAAACCCACTGTGAGCCAAAATAAACCATAAGCCCCTTATGTGTAAGTTTTTGGCTGCTGTACTGTTACTACCAATGTTATTTGGCAATTGGTATGATGTGTGCTCTGAGGTCCAGGACCCATTTTTCCATTATTTGTTAGTACATGTTGACTAGTTTATTTGAGAAATACGTGGAAATATGCTAAGATGGATTAATATCAAAAGGAAGAATAGAGCAGAAAATCAGGAGCATTATTAACTGTAGTCCTATTTTGGTGGTGTTTACAACAGAATTAGACCTGACATGGTTGTGTGGAATGTCCTGAGCTGTTGCTTCAAGTCTTACAGGTTCTAACTCTTAAAAGAATTTCTTTTGTTTGCCTTTTTTTAAGAGTAAAATGAAAGCTTAGTATATACAGAGGCTATTTGCAGCTTTTAAATATGAATAAGGAAAAAGGGTTCAGTATTTCTCTAAGGATACAGAAATAGCAATTGCAGGATGCAAGCAAGCACGGTAAACCTGACTGATTAAAATAAATCTGCTTGAAGACTGTTAATGACTAATGAAGTCTGTGTATGTTACCATCCAACCTCCAAGGTCATGAAGGATTCTACCATTGGTCTGCAGTGTTGAACAGAGATAGGAGATTCAGCAATCTCGTATCTTTGTCACAGCTGCTGTCAGAGGCATGTTAGTAGGTAATGTTTTGTTCTAGCAAATAAAGGATGTTGTGGACTTGTCTTCTACTGTTAGTGTTCTAATTTTTCCACACACCACCCACCTCTCCCCTCTGTTCCCCGAGTTGTCTCTTCCAGCCGAGGTCAGCACCATGTAGTTCTAGAGGTGCCACAAATGCTGCTTAATTGCTATTCAACTAGGTTGTCCTTCACCTTTCCACTCCTATCTGGGAGAGCTAATTGGGATTTTTTTTGTTTGTTTTTCCTCTTTTTCCTCTTCCTAGTTCTGGAATTGTCGGTTTGCTTCTGTTAGCAAGAAAAATCATTGCTTGAGAAAGAAGTCTGTGAGATGGCTTCTGAATATGCTGGCCAATTTTAACCAAGTCTGAACAATTAGTGTTGATGAGGATGATGCAGTTGTTAGATAGATGGTGTGAATCTTGAAAAGTAGGATTTAAAAAAAAAAAAAAAGACTGCACACTAATCATGCTCTTACTGACTTATGAAGATACAGTCAAATCTATATGTTGCTAAGAGGTAGAAAACAGTAGTGCTTCAGTCATCCCATAGGAACTGCCTGTAAACTAAGGTAACTTGCTCATGAGCATATGGCCCCTATAGTGTAGTTGTGTATTACAGCATTCTTTATATTTTGTTATATATTCAGGCATATCCACTCTTCTAGGAAGGATA
This sequence comes from Actenoides lindsayi, assembly GCA_025331215.1. Classification (NCBI taxonomy): domain Eukaryota; kingdom Metazoa; phylum Chordata; class Aves; order Coraciiformes; family Alcedinidae; genus Actenoides; species Actenoides lindsayi. The sequence continues at coordinate 69,044 of WTSP01005455.1, read as the reverse complement.
TTGGAAAAGGTGGACCATTATTAATGGATTTCTTGGATAGTATGGTGTTTCTAAATAAATTTATCTTCTTGTTTTCAAGTTTATCCTTTTTTCTCCAATTAAATAATTTATTTTGTATTTTGAATGGAGTCTGAAAGGCTTACTGTTTTATTATTTCCCTACCAGGAACTGTTTGAAGCATTTGAGTGCACCCAGAACAAGGACATCACAGACAGGAAAAGAAGAGATGGCTGTTCTCACAAATTCAGTTTGGATGTTGTTTCAGCTCTCCGGAAGCTTTTGCTGCGGGCTCCCCAGAGGGCAAAAGCCCTGCTGGAGTTCTTCCAGGAGGAACAAGGCGCACACAGCTCCTTGCTCCAGCAATATTGCTCTCTACAAAACATATTTGTTGAATTTCTTCGTGACTCTTTGAAATCTCTGCAGAGGCTTCAGTGCAATTCTGAGATTTCAGCAGAACTAGATCAAAGAGAACTAGTAGATACAATTTATGCTGCTCTTAGTATAGTGACTTTTGAGGTGGAGCATCAGGCAGATGAAGTACGGCAGCTGTTCCGTGAGCTCTTGGATGTATGCTTGGCTGAGGGAAGCCCACTGAGGGAGGAGAAGCTGCTAAACTGTATGTTGAGGAAGCAGAGCCATGGTCTGTTAAGCCTGTATAGCAGTGTTCTCATAGAAAGAACAAAAGAAAAACTTATCCTGTCAAAATCAATACAAAAAGGTTTGTTTCACTTTTTGCTTTGTTTTCATTTCTTGTTTAACAAAGCCATTTAAGCATTAAATAGGCAAGTTGTCAAGAAGTCGGGTGATGGTCTTGCTAAGGTGCCTCAAAAAGCCATGGAGTCTTGTAAAAGATGATGCTAAAATGACTAAAAGCAAGGATTTGGCATGGGAACCTCAGGAGTCTCCCTACATTTCTGCAATCTGTGCTTCCTTCTTTTGTGAGTGCTTTCTTTGCCACCCCTTGTTGTGTTCTATTTTAATCTGCTCAGCATTTCTCCTGCTGAAAATCTTCCTTGTAACTAGAAAATTGACTCTGTGTGCATATAAAGTTTTATTGGTTCAGTGCCAGCACATCTGCAGCAGAGGATGTTCCATTTTATGCCAAAACCAGATCATCTACCTCAGTAATCCCAAAATGTTCAAACCCCTTAATACTGGAAAAGTGGAAAAATTCTAGAAGTGGAAGGAGATGTGAAGTGGGCCAATATCCCAGCTGGAAAGAAGATGCAGTTTGGTTACCTGCTCGCTTGCCAGAGCCCAGCTGCTGTTTTGGTACTGGCTATAACTTCACAGCTCTAACTCCCTATGACTGGTACATCTAATTGAGGTTCCTGTTGAATCTGGACTGCAAGTGATGCCCATGTTCATGTCAGGAAAGTGGCAGATGAGCATGCAGGGAGGGAAAAGCTAGAATGCTTACCCTCTTTTGCTGCTTTCATACTTACCCCTCTGTACTGGAAGGTAATCTTGTGATGTTTTTTAGGTTCCTCTGAGCAGCTGGATACAGAGCAAACAGTGATGAGTTTGTTCTTGGATCCCAAAGAGTCTCCTTCTTGGAAGACAGCTTATTTCTACTGCTTGAGCAGCAGCAAGCACTTTCTGGAACAGATTCTGGTACGGCCATAAAATTATTAAGGGGGAAACCCAATGGTGGCTAAAGTCAGTCCCTGTATTGAACATATCTTAGTGGTGCACAGAAGCATTTTGTAATCAAATAGTATTTACTAGGGCATCATGTTTTATAGGACTAACGAGTAATTGGTCCCCTATTTTCATCTGTGTTATGAACTCAGAGCATTCAGTGACATTTTTGGAAACGCCCATCTGCATGCAGACTGAAGATTAGATCTTCAGGATTTGAGTCCTGTGTTCTGCTTGTAATTTTATTGGATACGCCACTCAATTTACCTCATGACCTGGAACTCGTTACTTTGCTTTTCTGATGCTGGTAGACTTGGAGCAGTGAGAGTAGTTTGCACAGTAGAATTTATGTTTTAAAGAGCTTGAAGACCTGGCAAAAAATACTCTGGTATGCATTAGAGGGTTTGTATGTATTTACATAGAAGAAATAGAATACGGGTGGTCACCGTTCAAATGAGAGTTTTTAATGTTGAACATATTTCCACTTCTAAATAACATGCTTATTCAAGTTTCTAACCTGATGGCCCTTGACAGTGACATAATCAATAGAAACAACATGAAGATAATGTAGTGAGGGGGTGTAAGGTGGCCCAGTAGTAAGCATTTGGAAGGATGTTTTTTTCCTCATGGCAGTTTTACTGAAGAGTAACCTGGTGGCTTGGAAAATACAAATTTAGGGAAGTTCCAGATGCAGAACTTCACTATTATAGTGAAGCTAATATTGAAATGGCTACTTGCTTATAGAACCTGCTGGACACTATGGGTCTCTGCATTTTGGAAAGATAAATACTTCTTCCTTTTGTTTTCTAGATGACTGCCTTAACTTTACTGAAAAGAGAAGACTACTCAGGCCTGAAGAGCTTGTTGAGGAGAGAATTCAACCCTCTTAGCCGTCTGTTGGTATTACTAGGATGGACTCATTGTCAAAGTTTGGAATCAGCAAAAGCATTGCTATGGACTCTTCACAAAACTCAGGTAAATAAGCAGCAAGCAAGTGGCAGAGTCAATCTGCATCCAGAAGATGAAATTTTTAAAACAGAAGTTAAATAAATAAAACCTGGTAGTTTCCAATGAGAATGTTAATCCTTCTCAAAATAGAATTTAAAAAGTTAGGTTGTTACTGTTGTGTGTAGGTGACATTATTGGATGCTTGTCTTCTTACTCCTCAGCTGTGAAGGGAGTATGATTGGCCAGGAGATTCTGAACGTTTCTCCTACATGCTATTAACGTAAGAGAGAGAAAGATGGCAATGGTTATTGGTTAGTTTTGAAAAGAGCTGTTTGATCAGTGTCATTTTGTCTAGTGAGTCATCCCTGGATAGTGGTCATGACTAACCTGTGTTTGGACCCAAGGTAGCTTGGAAATTTCCCATACCCATTCTCAAAATGATAAATGAGAAGAGCTGTGACTGAAAGATCCACCTTGTCTGGGAAGTGTCTTCATCTTTGGAAAAGGGAGATGGTTCTAATTCTGAGGGTGTAATTGCAGTTCAGATGATGTCTGTCTGCAGGCAAGTGGCTTGGAGGACAGAGGTGGGAAGAGAGGGAGCCTGGCACTGCTGGATCATTGCGACAGATCTAGGCTGGTATTGCCCTAAGGAAGTTACCATCTATTGGTGTTAGACCGAAGGTCTATTCAATAACCTCTGCAAAGTGAAAGTCTTAGATCTGATTTTATCAGGCAGGCATCTGTAGTAGAAAAGCACATGGAGAAGGAGAATAAATGTCTGCTAGCCAGCGTATCGTCTATTCTAGTACATGATTAGTTCTAGAGGTTAGTGTCTTAGACTGTTATTAAGAAGCATTAAATTGCATTTTGAAAGTTAACCTTGAAAAGAGATGTAGTCACCTTTCCACAGTCTGTAGGTGTGTCAAGTGGAGGTTGACTGATTTTCCTGCTCCTTCAGAATAGCCCTTCCTTGCTGGCTTTGTAATAAAACTCTACTTGGGAGTTACCACCTGGATAAAGAAGTTTTATCCCAAATGTGACACAGGCTTGGTTCTGCTGTCTTGACTAGAGGGTTTGTTGTAAAGGGATTCTTTTATTTGTTTTTCCATTTAGGATCTGTGCAATGATTCAGTGCTGAAAGATTTCTGTGACGGGCTGTGGGCTCAGGTGGAAGTTCTTGAATGGTGCATACAGCAAAACAGGTAAAATGATCAGAAGTCCTTTTTCCAAACTGTCTTGCCAAATCTTCCTACTAGTTAATTTATGTATGCAGCTAGAAATTGTGTTCTTTTCTGTGGATCTTGGCTAATCATCTTGTAGTGACTGTATATCACAAGCTCACAAAATTGCTTCATGGGCATTAGTTATACTGGTTTTCTTTTTGACTGCAATAGTTTTGTTGAATCAGAATTAGAGTGAGACAGCTTTAAACGTGGCTGAGACACCTAAATCTGTTTCTGCCTCCTCTGTTTTCTCTTGCAGTATTACTATCCCAAGGACGGTTCTTTTGCAACACTTGCACAGATTAGATTGCCACACTGCAGTGTACTCTCTTCATCATCTGACTAATCTTCTGGCACTGAATGAAGACAATGTTATTGAGCTTCTTCAAAAAGTTCCTTCTAGAGACCAGCAGATGCAGGGTAAATGTGTAGAGTTGTGAGAACACAGAAAAACCCCGATCCATCGAGTATGTGCTTCTCAGTATTTCTCCTAGGAAGAATCTGTTCTTTTAACCTACTTCGGTAAATAAGGAAGATATCGCTTATCAGTTGTTTGGCAGAAGAAAACTATAGGGCATGTGGAAATTATTTTAGAATCCTTTGGGGGTGTAAATTGTCTCCCAGGAAGGAGTTGTGTGATGTCTTTGATCTCACAAAGACAAATCTTTGAAAGAGGTTTTTCAAAATAGTATAAGGCTTTGCCCATGCTCATAATATGTGCTACTTATTTTAACTTACATAATGTGTAATATCCTTATCTTGAAAAGTAAGTGTATGTTTTGGATTTCAGCCATCTGTGCACTTAATTTTAAAAGCAAAGGGCAAAAGCCAGATGCAATTGACAATATCTCCTACTAGAACATCTTTGTTTTTGAAAGATTCAAAATGTTGGGGTTTTTTCCTTCTAATATTGAGTCTACCAAATCTACTTTAATATTAAAAACAATAAGGCATATCTATAGGCTGTGCTTACATCCATCTTGTCTCACTTCTGTCATTTTCCCATGTTCCAGTTTGGTGTCTAAAATACCTGAGAATACTAAACTCATTAGTTCACTTAGAAGTGACGTGCCTTGTACACCCTTTTGATTGTGGCCTGTGTCCAGGTTCAGCTGCTGCTATTTTAATGCTGTTTTCTGGTAGGGCCTCTTAATAATGATACAGAAGCTCTGTCTTCCTGTGTGTGCTAGAACATAGGAAGCCGCAATGTGTTGTGCCTTACTCTTTCTTTGGAAGGGAATTTGTATGTGTGTAATTTCAACCTGAGTTGTGTGGAGAGCTCTCAGTGATGGATCTTGTGCAGGTTTTCCAGGTTGCCTAGTGAGAAGCAGTTCTCTCCTGCTATTGTGTTGTTAAGATGCTGGTTTCTGGTCCTATTTTTACAGGTTTTGTTGTTAAAATTATCATCACAGTTGTCTTGAATAGCCGTAAAAGACAACAACTAAGACTCTATATAGATCTCTGGTTTCAGTGTCCTGCTTTCTGAAATTGTTTTATTGTGGCTGATGTTGGGGTTTTGTTTTAATCAGTTTTTACAATTTAATGTTTTTTCTGCTTAAATTTGGTCAAAAGCTTTCAAAAGCAGGAACAGACAGTCCCACCATATCACACCGTATCTTCTGGGAGCTGCATGACTGTGACAAAAGGACTCAAGCTGTGGTTTCTCCTTTTTTTTTTTCTTCTTTTTTTTTTTTTTTTTCCTTTTTTTTTTCTTTTTTTTTTTTTTTTGTTTTCAGATCACCTTAATTTATGGTACTACTTTAATGGAAGACAAGTCCTCCCTCTCTGTTTAGCCCAGTGATTATTGCAAAATTCAGATAATTCCATAAACACAATTTAATAGAATCTCCTTTAAAATAATCTATTTTGAAATGTAAAGGGAGGAGAGAGGTCATGAAGTTTTTATTTGTCTGACTTGGTAGTGTTAACAGGCTTTTTTCTCACCTCACCACATGTGCTTTCCCTTCCCCTTCTTTCTGATACACATCTGTAAGCTGCAGTAGTGAAACTGAAGTGGTGCTTTTAGCCAGTGGTGTTCAGACAGCCTTCAGATCAGTGCATAACAGTAGCTTTGATCAGTCACAGCAACAGAAGAAATCATGGGCAGAAATTTCCTCATGAGCTCCAGAATTCAACAATAAGATTTTTCCTATGCCTGCTTTTGGCATAGAAAAAACAAGTGCTTGTGATTTAAGGGTAATTCTTCAGCACAAGAAAAGGGTTGGTTTAGATGTGGATACTGACAAAGATTTGCTGCATCCGGGTCTTTCCACATGGCAGGGAAAAGTGTATTAAACTTGCATTTGATTACCAGTGTGTATCTAGTTGCATTTCCAGCTAGCTATTTCGCTTTTTCAGAGGACTGTATTTATTGGATCTCTGGCTTCACCTGCCTGAAATCCTCTCAAGACAGCGGTACTGAGAGCTTTTTGAGTCCTACATATTAAAGCTGCTGGTGAATTACAGCTTTTCTCTGGCCGTGTGGGTTCTGCAAAGGATTCGTACTTGGATGTTTCCTCAGTTCTGTCTGCTTTCTGCATTATAGTTTCCACCATTGTCACTGTTTAGAATTGCAGTGATAGGGAATAATTGGTTTCAAACTGTTTGTGCTGTCAGGGGTTTTGTCTTGGCCGCTGTGTAGTTTTCAGAAGAGTTTAGGCTGCTGCTTTTCTTTGACATCATGCTTATGCCTTGTGGAAGACAGTGCTGAAATATTTTCTGGGTAAAGTTATTCAGTGCCATAGTTTGAATGGGGACTTTTATCAGTATATCAAACTCTTTTGGTTTAAAAAACACTTGGCTAATGCTTCCCCTGCATGCCGATAGGCAGACTGACAAACTACCCCTTGTATAAGAATACAGGATAGTGGATTCTAGCTCTAATTCAATACTTGGGGTTTGGGTTTTTGTTGTTGTTGTTGTTTTTGTTTGTTTGGGTTTTGTTAGTTTGTTTTCAAATATTGTGAAGTAACAGTGAGATAGAACAAAGCTGGATAAATATTGCTATGTGGGAACTGCGGGAGAAAATTAACTTGTTTTCTTGTCTGCCTCCTACGCCTCACCATCCCCGTTTCCCTCCACAGGAGCAACACCTCCTACCACCCTGAGCCAGCAGCGGAATCTGGCGCTCTTCCGAGCATTTTGCGCCATGAAGTATGCTATCTATGCTCTCTGTGTGAGTTCACATAAGCATTCCAAGTGCAAAGATTGCATACCCAGCCTTCCTGGTGTTGTCCCTGAAGACATAACTTCTCGAGAACCAGCAGGTGATTGGCCTTCTGTCTCAGGTTCAGTAGCTTGTCTTTCTCCATTTGCTGGGTTCTGAGTTACTACTTACTAGCGGGTTAATATTGCACCCTGTGTTCATATGATGTTTTTGTTCAGTGGACTATGAATACGTTGGAAACAAGGATAATGGTATTTCTTTGAGGTGTTGTAACCTTTAATGATAATACCTACAAATAAGTTACCTGCCTTGTTCTAAAACATTTAAAGTAATTATTAAAAATATAGTGCAAAAAGAAGGTGACACTAGCTATAGGGTGGTAGTGGCAGGGATTCTTTTGTAAGAACTTACAATTTCCCAGAGCTAAAACTGATTTAATGGCTAAAATGGGTGTAATCCGAATTTGCGCATCATTGCGCAAGGTGATACTTGACATTATCAAGAGGAGAGGGAGGAGGCACACTACCTTTTTAAATGTAAACTGTTGGCCCTATGTTTACTTGGATTTGTGGAGGCGCAGATTTGGCTCTGAGGCCCTAGGACAGTTCCCTCTTCTAGGATTTTCTTAAAGGGCAAAGTTTGGATGCAGGAACTCCTGGAAAATGTTGTAAACGTTCTTTATTTTTGTTTTTAATCATTCAGATTGCTCTTCAGTATTTCCTCAGTACCTTGTGAAGTGTCAGCAGTTCCTAAGGAGTGTTCCTGCTCCTCTGCGCCTGGAGGTTTTGGAGAACATCTTCTCCTTGCTTTTTGTTTCGTATAGTGACCTCCATACTGAGACTCCTCTACCTGTGGACTATGCAGAGGATGATGATCTTGACAAAAAGAGTACTACTGTGAGCGTAGAAGGCAGTGCTAGTCGTCGGTCTTCCACCTTGGAAAGTCCACAGCATCCAATAGAGGCTGAAAAGAAATTAGAGAGTCATTTACTGGCTGCTCAGACAGTTCACACAGGTGCCCAAGATCTTCATGACTCGATGTTAGGTGGAAAAAGTTGTGAAACTTCTAGGTTGAGCTACCTGGATCTGAAACATTTCACCAGTGGTGTTACGGGATTTTTAGTGGATGACGTGTCCATGGATGCCTTCCTCACACTGCTTCTCAGTCATCTGGAAGAAATTCAGAGTTCTCTCCCATGGGATTCCAGTAATGTGCTTCGTGAAGAGCTGGAGCTTGTTGAATGCTTGAATCTTTCTGCAAGCAGAGATGCCTTTGGAAGTCGTGTGTTACAGTTTTCTAAATACCTTTCTGAAGCCCACTGGCGATACAAGGTGGTGATGAGTAACAGAAATGCAGGTAGGCTTTGGGTTTGGCACTCTGACAAATCAACACTGCTCTGTTACAGCTGTCCAAGCAGTGCTCTCAAGACTGAATTCCCTGAGCATCTTACTGAGGGAATGTGTTTTGGCAGGTATTAGGAGAGTGCCCCAGGTTCTTGCACTATTCTCCAGTAGAAGTGATGTCTGTTTTTTTTTTTTTCTTGCTTTCTTCCCTTTTGTGGACACGCTGCCTCATTTCGCCTGTCTTTATCCTGCTTCTTGGCCATAAGTTAGGTTGACAGGGCAGTGATATGAAGGGACTTGGTGGCATGTGATCCAGTACAAGCCAGATAGAGTTGATTTAACCTAGTCTGGGAACACGTTAGGAACATGTATTAGAGGAAATTGGATTATTCTGGGATGCAGACCACTCCTCAGGAGTAGCTAGAACAACACACTCAGGAACCTATTTCCTACCCTTTTCCATATCCTGTAACTTCTTAGCCCTGCTACTACCAGATTTCTGCTTGTATCATAATGTAGCTTGTTGCTTACCTCAGACCATGCAGAGCCTATGTCCCGAGAAAGACTGGGTAGTATGGACCTTAAATGTTCCAAGTTTCCAAACCTGTGTTCAACTATTTCTCAAATCTCCTTCTATGAAGGAGGGGATGTGAGGGAACCGAGGTTTCAGTAGGCAGCCCTCAGTGTTTCTATTGGACAGACAGCAGCTTTTTGTGGGATTTTGTACTTTTGAGTCTTGACTTCTGACAAATGATGACAGCTATTTGGGGGACAGTTTTCAGGGCTGGCTTTTTTTGACACTGCATATCTCTTAGATTTTTCTCTCTCAAGGGCTGGCACCGTTTCTTACTCACTTCTAGACATGCTGACGTGAATCAAAGTTCATATTACCCTGCGTTACTGAAGAACCCAATTGTTTCAGGAAGACCTTAATTGGCAAATCAAACTATCTCCTTTACTATTTTAGTTTTCACCTTATTTCTGTCTGCTTATGGACTTGGACTATAACTCTTTTTCTGTATAGTTAGAATGATAGAATTATTTAGGTAGGTAAAGACCCTTAGTACTCATGAGGGCTGTGTAGAAAATATAGTACGTTCCAAGCAACATCAGATGTAGATGTGAAAAACACAGTATTAGTTGAATTGCATCAAAATTATTTCAAGGAGCTGGTTAAAAATTTACTGCAGAAGAACTTTTAGCTGAGATCAGCTGTATTTCCTTTGGAGATTTGCCATCATAGCTCTACCTATTTAGATATGCTGATAGATTCTTTAAGGTAGACAAATAGCTGTTTATGGCCTGTCCAGCTATCTGGTAATGTTTTCATTTAAATGTATCACAGAACATCAGCTTGCAGCTTCCAGGAGATACTGCTCTTCAATCAGGTGCTCCAGCTTTAAGAAACGAAGGAGATCTCAAAGGTACAAGACAGGTGAGTTGAAAAAGTCACTTTGAGAAGGCATATCTGAAATGTGCATAATTTTGCTGAGCTCATAGCTGAATGCAATTAGATTTAATGGACTAGGAACAGAGAGCAAGATTTATTTCCTTTAGTTTTCTAACTGGTTTTGAAGAGTCTTACTCCAGTTCCACTTGAATTGAGGTTGTTTTCCTAAAGCTTACCTGCGTAACTAAAAGATAATTAATTTTAAATGCAGGTAAGATAGTAAATTCTGTCATACATAGTTTGACTTGGAGTAGGGGAGAGCTTTGCAACTACAGTACCAATTCTTCCTTTTCTCCACTATATCAAATGACTGGAATATTTTCATTCCTGTCACAATAGTATCTAGAATGTGAATTTATAGGAATCTGTGGCTTAAATTGGCAGCCTTAGGAGAAAGTTGAGTTCCTCGACCTTTTGTATTTTTTTTTTCATTTAGCCTTTAAAAGACAGATTTGGTTTTGGAGTGGGGTGTACCAAAATAAGAAGCTTTAAAGTATCTGATATGAGCCACTGATGGGCTACCCCAATATAGTCTGCCTGTCATTTTCCTTACAGCAGTTTTTGCATTTATCAATGACATCATTGATGGCTCATTTGTGAGATAATCTTGAAAATCCCTTATAGTTGCCTGATCTGTTATTTGAGTAAGTTTTAATTACCTTGTGTAGAAAAAAGTGCATTTCATGTGCTGGTTTTGATTTGTTTCCATTTTAGATGGGAAAGAGGCAACTTCCAGTCCATCATTAGAAAGTACAAGTAGCGAGCTAAGCACCAGTACCTCAGGTAGTAAGCCACAAAAGCAGTATTTCTTTTGACTTCTCAATGCACATGATGAAGTATTTGTTTGACTAGTTAATGTGAATTACTGCTCTATGCAGGACAAATTAAAGCTTTTTAATTCTCAGAACTCACATTTTTGACTTTTATGTCTTATTAGAAAAGTATATATCTCTTCTTCTGGAATAAGAAAATTTGATTATTCTTTGTTTTTGGCTTGCAGGAAACTATATGAAATGTAGCTATGTGCAAGCCATCAAAAAGGCTAATAGACTGGTAGTCATGTAACCTAAAACATGCTTAGACACGCTAAATTGATTTAATAGGTCTAATACTTAAGACTTTTACCTTTATCCATATTGAGCCAGAGCTCTAGCATTGCATCCACATTATGTAGTTGCTGAACAACGTTACATTTGGGTGAGATCCAAACTGAAAGTTCTGACCAAATAGTGAAGTATTATGAGAATTTTTAACAGGATGTTCATGTTGATCTCCACCCTAAAACTTTCTTGTGACTGCTTTTATATTTTTGTGTTAAATATGTGAAGTACTGTTATCTGGTAGTTGAGATGTGTTTGGTTTTTTTCCCCATAATTGTATACTGATTAATGCTGTTGTCTTGCAGAGGGAAGTACCAGTAATGTGTCTGTCTCGAGTGATTTTCAAAGTAGAGTGAGACCCTATCAGCAAAACCCCCTCATTCCTATGATGCTTTCCCCACCAGAATCACTGTTAGTTTCTTGTGTTTTGAGAGGAAACTTTGTAGAAGCCCATCAGGTAAAATGATTTATATATATATTACGTGCATATAAAATTCTAATTTGCTGTTGATGTCTGTGGTTGTGATAGCTGATGAAATTCCCACTTCTGCATTAGCAAGCATAGGACTGAAGAATCTGCATTCCAAGTGAAAGAGACACTTCAGAAGTAGAAGCAAGTGAAAGGAACAAAGATTTTTCCGAACAGACACAAATACTTTCTCTGAAGCTGGGTTCTCAAAGCACGAAGAAGTTTGATGAGAGCTGGCCAAACTTAGTGTTTCAGCTGAATGAAGAGCACAAAAAGCTCATGTGAAGCCTCATGAGGAAGCAGTATCTGGGACTGCTTACTTTAGTCAGTGAATCAAAACCATGCTGCTCTACCTCTTTTAAGCTTGGCAGGAACATGCAAATGTATTCCTTACCCAAAGCAGAGCTGAAGTGATTACATTTATTTGAAGGAGGTATGCTTTGAAGCTAAATTCAACGTACTGAAAACAGGCAGAAAGACTTGAAATTGACAGTCTGTGTTTGTAGTTCTTAGCTCCCTCACAGCTGTGCATACTTTTCTCTATGTGGCTTTTGGGCTTATGCTCTGAAAAAACATTGTGAGGTGCATCAGTGATTGGATCCTCTGCAAAAGCAGTGACCGGGCTGAGTTTCAGGTAGCAACATCAGAGTAGTTAATATTATTTAAGTGTTGCATTAACAGAAAATTTTTGCTCAAGTCATTAGTTCTGTTTGATGTCAAGCATGCCACTTCATCTCTTCCCTACTTGCAGGGCCAAAAGAAGCATTGTGTTTTGCTTGGTTACTTTGAATTTCAGTATCGCTGATAAAGAATTCAAGCTTGGTTTGTGTTCTGTTGCTGGACTGATAATAGGAATTTGTACAGCTGTGCTGTGTTTAAATTTCTAGAAGGTATTTCTTGCTGAATAAGAATTTGCTGAAAACAGTCTACTTTGGAGACCCAGCTCCTGTTAGATAGCACATTGAAAACATGAAGAGTCATTCTGAAAGGTGTGGTTTATGAAAATTAAATGAGCTCTAGCCTTGCAGCAAATAATATCTCAGCTTTATAAAAATAGGTGGAAAATGTCTCTAAGGTCCTGGTTTTCAGGTACTTAAAACTTTCTAGATAAAAAACAACCACCATTTCAGCTTGCTGTGTCTTTGGGGACCTTTTAGGTTAAAGTATCTCTTTTATTTTACTCCCTCATCTCTGAAAACCCCAAAGCTCTTTGACCTATGAAAACTTCTTTTGACATGCTCTGTAATGACATCTATTGTTATTTTTGAAAGGTGGCTTTAATGTTTAATTTGGACACTTCACCTTGCTATGGTGAATTGGTTTTCATGGAGCGCTACCAAGAGGCGGTACAAGAAATGGCAAGAGTGGAGCACAATATTGAGAATCAAGCATCAGACGGCACTGGAGGCATCAGGAAATCTGGCAGTGGCCGTTCAACACTGCAAGCTATTGGGAATGCAGCAGCAGCTGGTAAGGACTGAATGTTTTGAGTTCTTCTCATAAAAGGTGAGGGGGAAGTTGGAAACAGAAGAAAGCAATTTGAGTACTGTCATAATGAGTGCAACAGTTGTTCAGAAGAGTAAGTGGTGATTCTTTGACTTAAAAGGAGACTGAGAATGCTGAAATTTGCTGTTGATGCTAAATCAGTAACTGGTTCATAAAGCAGGCCTATTGAATTATTTTCCTAAAGGAAAAAAAAATCCTAAAGGATTAGAGAATAACTATCCATGACAGGATCTTTGTTAAATAAACTGTTTAATTAGCAATTGTGTGTTTCGCTGATGCATGTAGGTATGGTATTTTATTCCATCTCGGATGTTACTGATAAATTGCTTGCAACTTCTGGAAGTCTTGCCCCTACTCTCCAAGAAAACTTCTGGATCAGTAACATCCAGCTGGAGCATACTGATCCTCTGCGGGAAGTCCTTGAGGACCTCAGTCCTTCAGCAATGGCAGCATTTGACCTAGCTTGTACTCATTGCCATCTTTGGAAGACATGCAAACAGCTTTTGGAAACCGCAGAAAGACGACTTTACAACAGCCTTGAAACTCGAGGTGGGCTTTTGATTTTTGTGTTTATCAACATGGGCCTGGGAGCAGCAAATGCCTCTCTATGGTGTGGTGCTTGTGCTAATACCCGAGTCTTAATTAAATCTTGTTTTGTATTTTCACGTTACTTTCTTCTTTTTCCACTCTTAACTTTTATTTTATCCCCTCTGTACAATGACTTTTCCAGGCCACCGACCTGACTTTGTCTTACTGCACTCTGAAGGTGTGAAGGGTTTCCCAGCAATTCTCCAGCAAATAAGTAAAATACTCAACTATTCCTGCACGTCACAAGGGCAATCCAAGTCAGGTAGTATGCTTTGCTGATAAGATTTTCTGTTGAAATGTGCAAATCAAATTCTTGCTTTCTGTTGCAGTAGAAATTTGAACTTTCCATTTTTTAGCTTAGCCTTTAAAACAAAAAAGGGGAGAGGGGACACCCAAGCTCAATTCTGAATAAACTGAAACACTTTGAATTTGGCAAAGTATTTGTATTATAATACAGTCTTGGTTCTGTGGGTCTTTTTCTGTGCAAAAATATTTTTCTGTGTTGCAGTTGCTGTCTCTTTCTTCCCCTTTTGTAGAGGTCTCAGATGAGAAAATAGGGAGTCACTTTCGATGCAGTATTGTAGACCTTCTGCAAGCTTGCTACCCTGCGTTGACTGAAGAAAGTATTACTAATGAAATTGTTTTATCACAAAATCTGGATCAAATCCTAAAAGCATTGACACATGTTGAACGTTCTGTGGGTGAGTTACTTTTGTGATTGTGAAGACTGACAAACGGATCAAAATGTTTGTTTTGGCCTGTCCAGACAGCTAAAATCTAGTAGTAATACTTTTTGACATATGCATAAATATATATATCTGTATTTAAATCCTAAATGCAAAGTGTAAAATTAATCTGTAATGCTTTATATTCTGAGCATCAGAGCTAGAAGTGTGAACTTGCCAGAAAAGAAAGGAAAAGGTCAATGAATGCAGTTGAGGTTATTATTTGTCCTATATTTCTTCAGTCCTAACAAGGAATTCTTTAAGTGTATTTTAACCTCCAGCTTATAAATAGTCAGGTATATCCTTGCTGTTGCTTATATTTTTTTTTAAACAAAAAAGTGATAAACTTGAAACTATTGTAACATGCTATGTTCCAGTTTTCATAGGGCTATCAAAAAACACCTCATCCTTTTCTGAAGAAGTCTTCCACAGTTGCCTTTTCTCACAGGTCTCTTCATTATATAGCACTGAGGTGTTTACTTGTGGTTTGTTGTTTGGTTGTTTGGGTTTTTTTTCCCCTTCATTCATCACATTTCTAAATGGCATGTAGGTATTTGCAAAATATTTAAAGATACTTGTATGTTTAATGAACAAAAATGTAGGGAAGTTCTAAGGGTTAAATGATAGGGGTCACAAGGACTGGTCAACACCTGTTTTAGAGTAAGTTTATGTCAATGACACACAACTAGCTATATTTTAGGGCTGCCGTAATACATTTCTAACCTGTCAGAGGCATGGCTACTAATTTAGATTAACCATTAATTTATTCTACTGTGAAAATTTCTTTCGCTTTCAATAAAATTGTAATGCCACGACTGAGATCTGTAATTGAAGAGAGGAAATCAGGCTAAAGCATTTCTCTTTCTTTCCTTTTTTTTTTTTTTTCCCGCTTCTCCTTCCCTCTTCCTTTTTGGCATTTAATATTCACTTGAATCTTGGATGTATGTCTGTTCTCTTAAACCAGACTCTAAAGGGAGCCTGCTTGGCATCTTGGTGGAGCAGGCCTCCCTCAAACCTACAGAGCTGGAGAAGCACCTGGTTTGGAATCAAACACAGCTGCTGCTGAGAACTCTTGACCAACATGTCCAAACCTTGCCAGAGAGCAACACACAGACAAACTTTGTGAAAGTCTTCTTTGAATACATCACGACACTGGCTGCTGTTGTGTTACGAAGCCTGAATGCAGAGCTAGGTAAGGGGGTTCTGCTGGGAAGTCTGAGCCCAGGTGAAGATACCCAGACTGTGTAGTCTGGCCTGATTCTGGAAGGTAATTGTGCAAAAATGGTTCATTGTCAGAAGTGCCTACTGTGCATAGTCAGAGCTCTTGATTTCAGCTGATCATTGCACTGCTTTTTAAATGTTATTTCTTAATGCCTAGGCCACGCACAGCTAAGATGAAAATAGCCAATGACAGCAGAAAAACTAGAACAGGAATGTTAACCACTGACCCAGATTCTGCACTTTGTTTAGACAAAAAAACCCCAGTGCCTGACATCCAGAAATTCTGATCACTACCCTGTAAAGCGAGATAATTTTTGCATCCAGTGGGTTAGCATGCTGTGCACTTTTCAGCTCCCCTAGACACAACCAGTGCTCTGCTGTTCCATGGGAATAAGAGGAGCATGTGTAGAATGCTATGCAGAGGTAACCAGGCAGATTTATTTTTTTTCATAGAATCAGCAGATGATGGTGTTCTATGAAAAGAAAAACACCATCAGCACATAAAGCTGTCAGAAGAAAAGAACAATTCACTGTGCTAGGAGAAAAAACACTTGTCTGTTATTTAAAGTTGACAATAATTGAGCTGCGCTAACATGAAATACCACAGTACTGATTTTGGAGAATATCCTCTCAAGAGGGCAAGAAAAAAAGGGACAGACATCTGTTTTCAGACATGCTGGTTCAACTCGGGTCACTACCACGGCAATGGTAACGTCTGTAAGGACATGATTCAATCTTCATTGACTAACTGCCAAAGCCAAAAAAAAGTGCACAATATTTAACATCTGAGTGAGTTTTGGAGAAGTTTTATTGTACTGAAAGATAAAAGGGAAAAGTAAATTTATGAGAATCTGTATGGAGTTACTTAACATAACTCTGTAGTGGATACAAAGGATTTTCAGCAGTACTGGCCAGGGTTTCACTCCTTTTGTAAAAGTAGTTGTATGTCTATGAGTTCCCTCTGCTTTTGCTCACTTTGACTTGAGTAAGAGCATGGACTCACTGATCTACATCCAGAGACTCCTCAGAAACCAATACTGCACACTTTCTGTCTTCTCACCACAAATACATGTGTTGAATAAACTGAGCCTAGATCATAGAATCATAGAATTATCAGGGTTGGAAGGGACCTTAAAGATCATCTAGTTCCAACCCCCCTGCCATGGGCAGGGACACCTCCCACTAGAGCAGGTTGCTCAGAGCTTGCTTAAAGGCCAGAGACTCTCCACTCTACCTGTTTTGGTAATAGGTCCGGTAAAATGTGAGCCAGTAATGCCAAGTTGGAAAAGCATGTCATAATCAAAAATGCCTTGCAATTTTCTCTGCATTTTACCACACTAATGTGAATGTGTACCTCTGAATTTAGTCAAAGAGGTTTGAAACTCAGGCTCTTAAAATTTGTGTTCCTAAATTAAGACTCTGTTGGTGTATTGAGGTCATGTGTTTGTATTATAATAAAGTTTCTGTTTTATTTATTTATTTTTAAAGATATATCTGCAGAAGTGAAAGTGGGGAACCCTTTTATACTGTTACAGCAGAGTCCATCTCAGTTGCTCTCCCAGCTTGTGTTTGAGAGACAGGTTCATCCTGACAGGTGAGTGCTTTTCAGATTATGTACTTCTCTAGGTTATTTTGGTGTTGGTAACTTTGTACCTCGGCCGGGATTAAATTCTCTTCTGGCTACTTAGAAGTAGTCCCACCGGCTGATGACTTCATGATGTAAGGATTGGTGTGCGGAGAGAAGGTTACTACTGCCTTCTCTGCCAACCTGAAGATTTTTGATAGAGAAAACTGTGGCTCCAGGTTTTTAACAATTACCTTCTGTTGTGAAGAGAGAATGCATTTATATGGATTTTTTTTTAACTGAATGTGTGACGGTTCAAAGCAGTGGACCTGCAGCTTAGCAATGTAATTAAATAAAATAGACCAATAGGGCTTCTTAAGAAGATAGCTGGCCATGGCTTTTGCCCTGATCAGTAGGTAAACTGGATAATCTGAGGTCTTTCCATCACAAATTACTAAATTAGACTGGCAAGGAAAGTATCTGATTTGACAAAGTAGCTCTTAAAGAAGACTGCTGGCGGTGAACCAGTTTTTGTATGTCACATTTAGGTAAAAGTTAGTGTTTGAGGGATAGGTTCCTTTTCTTTAAAGGAATGGCAGCATCGCCTCTGAATTATTAATGTCATGCTATATACATTTTTTTCATACTGAGTAAACATAGGATATGTACTCTTCCCCTCTACGTACCTGTGAAGAATGCTAGGACCTTCTGTTCCCAAAATACTGGGAAGATTTATGAAAACATGTATTTGTAAAGTACCTTTTATATGTGCTGGGTAAGCTGGTTCTGTTTTCAATCCTGCAGACTTTCTTCTCTCTTGGCTAAAGAAGAGTTGAGCTTGAATGTGCAGCAAGTTATTGTTAACTCTTGCTGTGAACCACTGTCCTTGTGCAGTGCAAGGCAAGCCAGCCAGGCAAAATCTCTTCTGACAAATGTCAGCAACTTAGCACACCAGTGTGCCTACCACTGCCTGCCAGATGTTGAAATACCTGTTCACAACTCTGCAGTGACCCCTGAGGATATCTCCACTTGGGCCCCATCCTCTGTGAGTGACCTGAGCCAGCACACACTCACTGCCTCCTCCGTGGACTTCCTGAAGTCTCAGTCAAAGCTAATGGCCACAGTAGCATGTCTAAGTGCATCTAACATACAGAAAAGTGCCAAATCGAGTTTATCTTGGATGGAATTTCGGGGCAAACGGGAAGTGCCCTTAGGTTTGGAACAGATTTCCAGGGAGTGTGAGACACTACTGAAGGAATTCCCAATATTGGAACGATTTCTTCTTGCGATGTTTGAGCCGCTTCAGAATCAGCAAGAGGAAGGTAGCAGTTTGGCTGCTGTCTTTTCTGGCAAGACGTACATATCTCTCGTTCTCCTGGGACTGCATTCCACTACAGCTGTTAAGTTATTAATGGGAGTCTTTGAACAAGCTCTTGCTGCAAAGGATTGGGACAGAGCTCTGAAGGTCTTGGATCTGTACAATCAGGATGTGGAGGAGTTGGTCACTGTGAAGGATGCTGTGCTGAGCTGTGCAACTGCTGATGGTAAGAAGGATTCAAGTGCTTTTCCCTTTCTTTTCTTTTGGCCTTTCTAGTGGTCCTTGGACAAATCCAAACACAGAAACAGATTCCTTTCTCTGATGGTCTAAATCCTGACCAGTTTAGTACAAGAGAACTGGAATGTGTCTGTGGTCTTATTTTTATGTGAAGAGCAGAATACATCAGGAGATGTTAATCATAGTACTGTTAATGGAACATTTCTTACAGCAGTATCATTGTCATACATGGATGATGTATCACGTGAAAGGAGGTGCCCTTTGGAGTCTAAAGATAGTAAGTATCCCATGCTAACTTTGATTAATTCCCGAGAATCTAATGCATGGGATGAGTCTTGCATAGATTTTTCAGCTCTGTGCTGTTTTTGGCGATGTGATCCACTGAGGATGAGGATTTTTTTTTTTTATTTTCTGTACTATAGAAACTGAGTTTCAAACTAGTGGTTTGTCTCCTCCACAGATAAGGATGGTTGGCAATATTTGTTCTCAGTAAAAAATGCAACGTTGAGGAGTAGGCTGGCCCTGCGCTGTCTGGACAAATGGCCCCTTGATGCCTGTTTGGAAATCTTAGCTTACTGCATTTCTGATTTGGGCATAACTGATGAACTAAAAGCCAGTCTCCGGAGCAGGAAGAATGAACTTCAGGTTTATCAAAAGGTACAAAGTCATTCAAGTAACTACTGAGGTGAAGTAGGCAGCAGGGAGCAAATGAATTTGTGTTTTGACAAAGTTTAGCCCTTGGTTCTTTTTTGATCACAATAGCTTTTCAGGTCTTTAATCCAAAACAATTCATGTGTTTTCAATGCTGCGGGATCCAATTAACACTCTGCTTCCATCCTTCATAACTTTCCTACTCTCCTATTAGCATTCAGGTCTGCGCACATGATTAGACATAAACATTTCTGTGAGGCCATGTTTTTGCAAAGTATTTGTTTTTCTATTCCATACAAATGCTAGACCTCTGGAAGCTTTCTGTGGCAGTTCTTTTTATAAGCTTGAGAGGTGCAGGTGTACCTAGGCAAGGTGTACAAGACTAGTGGTCCAATAAACATGTTTGTATTGCAGTCAGTTCTTCTAACTACAGGGTAGTGCAGATACCCAAGTTAAGTCAGACTAGCTCTCTTGGAGTTCAGCACAGGCTGAAAAGTCAAATGGATAATAAAAAAAGGAGTCATAAATCTCTGCTGAACTGTCTGGTGGTGGTTCTGCTAACTGACAGTTAGCCCAGTTGTCTCTTTGTGCCAGCAGTGTCTGCAGTACACATGTACTTTTTCATCTTTAATTATTGCCATCTAGTCTTTTTAAAACCTTTCCTTATAAACATGTTTTGTAGACTCACACCTCTGAGAAAATCACATAGTCTTTTTGGAATGCAAGTGCATTACTGAGGAAGTTCAAGCCCAGGCAGAAACTAAACACCACACAGCCACTCACTCACTCTTCCCCCCTCCCAGTGGGACAGGGAAGAGAACTGGGGAAAAAACCTCATGAGTCAAGATAAGAACAGTTTAATGACTAAACTAAAATGTAATAATAATAATAATAATT